>JAYEVD010000887.1:0-269684 GCA_036346405.1 Phyllostachys edulis | reverse complement strand
AAGTGAATGTGGATGGTGTTTATGCCAATTTCGAGGTCGTCCAACCGGAGATGCCCCCAAACGATGATGTCGTGACTTTAGGGCAAGCCATTGGAGTATTCATCCAGTGGCCCAAAAGAGACATTTGCTTGGAGCTACTTGCACCGGTGTCAACTTCACGGGAAGTATCTACGCCGGAGCTACCTACACCAGTGTCAACTTCACGGGAAGTATCTACATCGGAGCTACCTGCACCAGAGTTACCTGTACCGATGCGGCAAGGACTCGGTACATCGATGCATCTACACCTGCGTCTTGGCCGACCTCTAAAAGCGAGGCGGCAAGGGCAAATCGGCGACCGATATATCCCTTCTTGTCATTGGCCCAGAACTTCATGCATGGCAAGCTGTTGGTCGTCCCGGAAGAGGACCTCAAAACCCTAGGATTGGCTTACCAGAGATTGCATGAATGGTACATGGAACAAGCCAAAAATATCGGTGTACAACGGTGCTCGGGTGTCACTATCAAGTTCAAGAAAATTCATTTTAATCACGAGTTTCAAGACTATGTCTTTACGGTGACCTTCAATGACTTGTTCTTACTCTTCAACCTCGACTCCCTTGACGCCTCACTCATGCGATGCTGGACACTGTAAGTGTGTACAATCACGGTCTACATTCATGTAATACCGATAAATGCCATATATAACTTCTAGCTTTTGTACATATATATAGATACATGATCGTAGAAACCACATCAAGTAAACCATCGGTAGGTTTACTCGACCCACACTTGGTCTCTGAGCAATGTATCAACGCCAATGCAACCTTCGTCGAGGAGTACATGGCGATGTTTTTGCTGGATCACCACGAGAAGGATTTCATACTTTTGACCTACAACCAGGGGTAAGTGCTACACTAGTGGCTATACTTGCTGATTTGTACTTTATAAGCAACACGAACTTAGGTTTAATGACCATGGCGACATACCTATGTTGGAACCACTGGATTCTAATTGTAATTATACCAAAATGGAACCAGGTAAGATACCTTGACTCCCTAAAGAGGTCTAATAACAACTTCACAGTTGTCAAAAACCTAATCGACAGGTAAACACATTTCCTCCATAGATAACTCTATTGTAGTCTTTCCTTCCTTTACAATGGCTAAGGCTAAGTTTTTGGAATCACGTAGGTCGTTCATCACGTACTATGCAAGGGGAGGGAAATGCAAGGGAGTGAATCTGTGACACGATTTCAAATTCCCGGTATTCGCTAGTACACATTAATCTTATATAACACTTCGTAGTAATGCCCCTCGAACTAACCAATTCTATTTTTGCATTGCTACCAGAGCCGCCGGGACAACACTGTGGATACTATGTTTGCCACAACATGGAACTACTCCTTGGTTCCCTGATGACCAAAGATCCTCAGGTTTGCCAATCTTGCAACAGTTATTTCATACTTATTAATTTATATATGCACGACTTTAATCTTCTTAGCGACAGGTTGCAACCATCGCTGAAACTCCGTTGGAACAGGCCCAGCTCAAACGCATTCGAAGACAGTTTGCGGCTTTCTTGATGCGTGAGGTCATAAGCCCAAAAGGAAAGTTCCACAATGTAGATTGAACTTTATGGAACATGTGTGTATATTTATTCATGAATGGTTAATTTTAGTTCATTTGAGTTAATTGATTTATGAAATGGATGTGCTTGTTTCTGAAATGAATGTGAATTGGATGTGTTTGTTTAAAATGAATGTGAATTGGATATGTACTTGTTGTGTTTCTGTTTGTTTCTGAGGGCATGGCTGGCATTTCCTGAGGCTAGCAATAAACAGAAATAGATTTAGCAATACAAAAAGAATATCACAAACGATTCTTTAGGACAAACCATCTGTGATGCATCATCTATCACAGACGGTTTCATATACAAACCGTTTGTGATACATCCGAGATATCACGACGGTTTTATCTACAAACCGCTGCAGTGATATATAAGATATCACGATGGTTTCATCTATAAACCGTCTGTGATAGTCAACTATCACAGACGGTTCTGAGTTAATAACCGTCTGTGATAATATGCATCATAAATGGTTTGAAAACCATCTGTGATGACGACATGTCATCACTGACCCATAAACTCGCATGACTCACGAAAATGCGTGATGACGTTTTTGAACCGTCTGTGAAGACCTTTTCTGAAGTAGTGTCCAGAGAAGAGTAAATCAAAATTTATGCCCCGTGGTGATGGTCCCTTTAAAGTACTTGCCAAGATCAATGATAATGCCTACAAGATAGAGCTTCCAGGAGACGATTATGGTGTGAGTACTACTTTTAATGTTGCTGATTTGTCACCATTCTTCGGTCAAGACGATCCTGAGTCGAGGAAAACTCCTTTTCAAGAGGGAGAGGATGATGAGAACATCCCTACCACTCCCATGTCGTCTACCTCTTCAAATTATCCAAGTGTTCAAGAAGCACTGAAAGGTCCAGTGACTAGAGCACGAGCCAAGCTTTTAAATAAATATGTGAATTTGTTTCTTAATGCATTTCCTTCTATTGATGAGAACAATATACTACCTAATGCTAGTGTTTTGTGCATAATTAGGTATGAGGAGGGAATCGAGACCAAAGCACTGGAAGATCACAAGGGAGAAAAACCTTCATGCGACCACCAAGTATTAAGGAGGAAAAGTGAGCAAGGCGATGCCAGCCTAGGCGGCCATTAAGTCCAGGTCCATGCGGCTGGAGGGAGCATCTACGTATGCAACAAATACCAAGGAAGCGTTTCACGCATGCATGCACATGAGGAGGAGGATGGGGCTTGTGTGCCATGCTCCCATGCTCTCGGCCGAACTTTAAGTGATGCGGCCATGTATTAGTTAAAAGTTTGAACCCACTTTTTTGTTTGTTTGTTAGATGGGCCCGAACTGGAGTCTTTCTCAGTTGTTGAGTCCGAATAGTCCTTGATCCGGCCTTAGGCCCAATTTAGGTGTGTGTGCGTGGTGGGGTTGGGGGAAGGGTTTCCCTTAAGTAGCCGCCTCCCCTTCCCAACGGGGGCAGACCAGATATTATGAGATTAAAAACATATTGCTCGTGTTCTTCTTGATGGCCGATGGCATTAATGGGGAAAATTGAGAGTTCTCGCTAATCGAGATCATTCAACTTTTCCGCTGGGAATTAGGAGCGTGATAGGGCTTCGCTTGGTGGTTGTGAAGTTCGGCGTGTGTGTTCTCGCGAATTAAAGAGTGTTCGTTTTTGCATTGGCAACGGAGGATCACTACGATTCGAGAGGCTACACGTGAGTATCTTGATCCTACATCGAGAAGATCGAATGACCCCGTATCAGTTTCTAATAATATAAATTTTATGTTGTTATGATCTATATTTAGAATCGGAGGTAGTATATGTTTAGTGCATGTATATCCACACTGCCGGAGAGACAATCGGAGTTAATTAGGGTGCATTTGGTTGGGTAAACCAGGGTGAATGGGATGGGATGATACAAAATGGATGGGATGATCCTGGATGAGATGATACAAGTATGATGTTTTGTTGGTGGGATAGGATGATACATAATTTTGTTTGGTTGGTGGGATAGGATGGTCCTGGATGATTCAAGATGGTATTTGGTTTGATGAATGTGGTTGTATTTTGATTACCACAAATTTAATGGTTCCATCTCAGTAGAATAATTTTGTCACATCCCCATTTTAATAAATAGAAATTTTTTGTTACATCCGGATTATTTTCTTTTTCTTTTCTTTTCTTTCCTCTCTCCCTCGAATCAACACCGAGAAAAGTCTAAAAATTCAAATTGTTCAAAAATGCATGAATTTTCTACAGTAGCTAGATTATGATTTTAGATGAATTTATGTGAAAGAATTATTCCATTTGGAGTTAGCAAGTGAAAGTTATAGTAGTTTGAAAATCAGATTCTGAAAAAAATACACTTTGGTTACTATTCATTCAATTTTAATTATTTAGTGCAATTTTGTAGAACACTTGTAGTGATAAGGATTACATAGATAAATAGAAAATAAAATTATAAGACTAAAATAACTTGGTTCACCTGAATTGGAGTTCACATGAATTAGTTATGAGTTTCCTAAGCTCTATACAAACTCTTTTCAACAACCTAAGCTAGGTTTGAATTTAGTTTAAACAAATAACACTTGAACAATGAGGTTTCAAATTTTATTTGAGTATTAGCATCCAGGAACCTCCTTGAATTATTTCAGAATTTAGGAATTTTCTTTGCTATTTTATAGAGTCTGGTCTATTCAATTCCGATCGGATCGGAGAGGACAGACCAACCGTCGACGCTCGACAATCGAACGCCTCCTCCGTCATTTCGATGGTCCGATTCGACGGACGGTCCGAATAGACCCGAGCTCTATAAAATAGCAAAAAAAAAAATCCTAAAATCTTGAAATAATTCAGGGAGGTTCCTGGGATGTGCTAATACTCAAATAAAATTTGAAACCTCGCTGTTCAAGTGTTATTTGCTTAAATTAAATTCAAACCTAGCTTAGGTCGTTGAATAGAGTTTGAATTTTATGTGGGTTGAATAGAGGTCTTTATAAGGACTTAAGGGGTTTAATGCATTTATAGATTCCGAAATGAATTATTGTTGCACTGAAAAATCATTTAATTTTAAAAATGCATAACTATTTATTTTTAACTCTAAATCCAGCGAAGCCACGTGAGCGAGCGCGACCGGGACGGTGTGGTTCGGCCAATTTTTCGGAATAAGTTGATACAGCATCTTCAAGAAATATTCTATAAAGTTGAATCATCTCATCCAGGATGGATTGGTTCCATCTCTTCAACCAAACATATGAACGTTCTCATTTCTTGAACAGTCCAATATAGGATTAGATAATTCAACGAACCAAAGGCACCCTTAATAATCCGACGATCGCCGGCCGGCCGGCCCCGCGCGCTGCGATGGAGCGATCACCGCGCGTCTTGGTATTAAAGGGGAGGCCGGAGGGCGGCAGTGATCGAACGGCCTCACCGCCGGTTTAAAGTGTGCCAACTATTTAAGGGAGTAACACAATCAATCAAGTGAAGTACGTGGGGCAATCGAACGGCCTCACGATGCATCCATCTCACCGCAGGAATTGAATGCTCCTCTAACTTTTTACCATGCCTTAGTTTGCTGAACTGAATGCGTGCATGCCCTGGCAGATCGACTGCATGCGTCGGTGATATTATTTCTTCTTTTGCAGGCGTGTTTTAAAATGATACTCGCTCGGATTCTAAATATGAGTTATTTTGGACATTGACATGGTATCAAGGTGACACTTTAACCGTTAATTTATATAAAAATATATTATTTCAAATCTAAAAATATATAGATTATGAAAGTATATTTCATGATTGATCTAGTAATATCAATTTCATGTTACCAATCTTAGTAATTATTTATATATGAATGGTCAAACCTAAAATGTTTGACTTGCACGTATTCTAAAATGACTTACATTTAGAATCAGAGGAAGTAGTATTTAATCATATTGGATTTAATAGTATACTCGATGTCTTCGTGGCATGAAATTTAGTACAATGAAACTTAGTACAAGCTAGATTTGTCTAAACAAACATAAAAGATTGTTGAACTACCCCTCCAGTAGAAAATAAGTGTTACTAGAGTAATGCGTCAAACTATTTTAACTTTAACCAAAAATATCTTTATGAATATTGAGATCGGTTCTATGAAAATGATATAAATAGATTTGTGTTGAAAAATACTACCATAATATTATGATTTATTAACTAGGTTTTATAAATATATTACAAGAGAAACCAGTGGTCAAAGTTGTACTTTTTGGAGACCATGCCAATGTCCCAAACGACACTTATTTATGAATAGAGGGAATAGTTTCAAATAACTTCATATATAGTTGGATAGATCATATTGTTTCATTCAGTTTTAAAATTTATATATATATATATATATATATATATCATTTATCTCACAACATAACTTTTAAGGAAACATAGCATGATATTTCCAACATGTGTTTTGATGTTGGACATGTGTGAGTTTAGAAACTGATTGGACATAAGTGAATTTTAAAAAACTAGCTAGTTTACGGTTCAGTTAACTTGAAAAAACATTCTGAAACCACCAGAAATATTCTTTATCCGCCTTTCTATTTTTATTAAAAATTATAGTAATAAAACATGTAAGACATTAGCTATTCATCGAGTCGTTACTTACTAGTACAATGCAAGAAAATAAATGACTATGCTTCATATAGATATGTCGAAATTTCCTCACAAAAAAAAAGATATGCCGAAATTAATGGTTGATTTGTCCTCCTATTTTCTTCTGGTTTACTTGATTTATGTGAATTCAATTCCTTTGTCTAGGACATCTTACATCTTATATTATTTGTCACAATTCTTTGATTGCATATATGTGGACCACAAATGATGATCATGCGTGTATATTTTGGAATACTAAGTAAATTGTTCCGTGTGGAGAACCTTCTCTATATTGTTATGACAAAAACTGAATTTAATGATGACAATGATCCGTTAAGAAAATTTCTAGATGATTCATTAATTCATCTAATCTATAGATACGGTTGCTTACATCTGCACAGTTGACACAGAAAGAGTACATATAATTATTGAAGGAAATGAACTAAATTTTTTAGAGGTGAAGGAAATGAACTAATATGTAGGACCAACAACTGAAAAATAATCTGATGTGTTCAAAAATAAACTTCATATGTAGATACATGATGAAGTAGCTCTAGTTGCATGCATGCCAATAACTTCATTTGCAAATTAAAATTGACAGCGAATATTATTTCCAAAATTAATTGTAAAAGAAATGCAGAGAGAATCCTACTTAATTTCATGACATATCACTACAATTACATGTTTTGCAATATCGTTTATGTCATCTCTCAGTAGCTGGTTAATTTATACGCTCAAACTTAATACACGTCCTAGTCACCAGTGCCCATGTAAAAAAAAGATCATATATTGCCAAATTAAATATATAAGTGCTAAAGTAGTTGCATTGCATGGAGCTAGCCTATATATGTCCATGCCAACAAATCACTCAGAACTCACAGCTCACGGGATGGGATAAGCAAGATCGATCACGCAATGAGACAAGAGCAACCTTGAACAGGTAATTCTAGAGTCGATCTCCATATTGCAAGCTACCACGTTAGTTTAACACTAGCTAGCTCCTGGATCAGTCCTTATGCACATACCACTCACATGATATTAGTTCGCTTAGAATACGTAAGTCTCCCAGGCATGTATTTGCGTGCGTACGCCGTGCAACACATTCACACGCAGTGGCAGAGCCGGTCACGGCTCAAGCCTCGAGCTTAGCCGGCTGTTTTTGGACGAAGCTCGCATGTTTTGTGTGTTTTTTCAAGAGATTTCCATAAACATTAATACTGATAAGACTTTTAGACCTTGGGCTATACCCTAACCCCAGGCCTGGATCTGTTCCTGTCATGTTCACACGCATGCAGCCCTATACATGCACACACGTAGATGCACGGACATTTTTTGGAGGGGAGCACAGCAGCTGCATGATGCATTGACCTGTCAGATGAAGAACGTATAAGGAAAATTCCACAACCGTTAGCATTGCATGTTCCGATCGATCATGTGCGTAAGTACGTACTACACATGGTAATATTCCAATCCCCTCTCCATTAAGTACGCACGTGTTGAGTCTTGTGTGCACGTGTGTCAGACTGTCAGCACGGGACACGCTCACCACCTCACATGACATGACAGTCCGATTCCGAGCATAACCTTAGCAGGTCCGATCAGATCTCGTCTCGATCTCTACTCTTGAGACATCGGTCACACAGCGCTCCAGTTGCACTGCCCAATCCATTCGAGCGCTAGAAGACTCTTCCGTCGCCATCAGTTCCATTCTCCTCGCTCCTCGAACCAGATCCCTACGCCTACCTGATTCTGCAAGATGGCCCAGGAGCACAACCAATAACCAACAGCAAAAACCACTTGATTAGGGCGAGAAGGCCATTTTAAATCAGAACATGCCGCATTTCTTGTGCGCTAAATTGCCCAACACAATGCTGCCATCGCTACACACACATCATGACGCATTTGTCTGCAAAACCCATCTAGCCAAGCAGCAAACATGTGACGCATATTCAGGGGTGGATTAAAACCAAAGGCAGCAGAGCATAACGAGCAATTGGGCACTTGAAGAACAGATGATCGATGGTTTCATAAGAACAGAATGCACACAACTGATCTTTTAAATCCATTTCCTCTTGCACAAGTTATCTTTAGTCAAAATAATTCCTCTACTAAGGTACCAAAGGAACACCTTAATTTTTAGAGGCAATCTTATCCTGCAAATGTACTTGTGAGGAAATATGTAAGTCCAGAATTCACTAAGTGCGCATACAAAGAATTAACAGAAAATTGTCCATTCTTGTTAAGCTTCCATTTGACAACATCTTTCCTGTCTTGCAGCACCACATTTGCACACAAGGTTTTAATATTATTTCAGTGTTCCAGGTTAGCATTAACAAGAGTCCTTCTGAATTTTATACTTTGCAGATTAGAAGAAAAAATCCTGCAACAGTAATTTTTTCTGGAAAAAGTGATACTGTAAAGCCTTGGATATTTCAAACACAAAGGTTTATCATCTATCTGCACATCTTCCCAGAACCTGGTTTGTTCCCCATTTCCCAACACCATTTTGCTGTAAGAAAAGGTGTCGGGACCCAAATATACAAATCTAAACCCTCTGTGTATACTGCACTAGTCTAAGATCACGTTAGTGCACACAATAGCAACATCGATAAAATATCATTTCATATGAAAAAATAATTAAGAAATAGACAATTAACAGTAATTATTAGAGTAACGATCTTGAGGTCAAAGCTTACAATTAATGCCTCAAAGGCGAATAACTTAAATAAGCTGCAGTGGAAGGAAACAGAATAACTTCAGTGAAGCCCATCCATATGCCAATAGGCAATCGACTAGGGTAGCGCGACCTAGTTCTCCACGATCCTTGAAGTAGACCTTATTGACCGACGATGAACTGTTGTAGCCTTCTCAACTGAACAATATTGTTTATAGCAAGAATGAGTACATAAAGTACTCAACAAGTCGCACCACAGAATGCAATTATAGATGATGGCTTATTCCAAAGGATATGACATCTATGGTTCTTTTGCATAAAAGCAATTGTTGCAGTTGAATACGAATAATAGATTGAAAGCGTAATTTAAAACAAATAACAATAATAACATTAACAAGTATTTTCACAAAGCTCACAAAACCTAATCAGCTTTTTCACAAACTACATAAGTTTACTCATACACGCCCTCTCAATTGTTTTATGAAAATCTACCCTTGTGTGAAATCCCGAGCATGTCCATGACCGCGAACGCGGCTATTCGAATAGATTGATTAACACTCTGCAGAGGTTTGTACACTTTACACACAAGATGCAATCAACTTGTATGGAGCTGATCACAACAAAACATTTTCGAAACTTCATTTTGACAATTGACCTCCCGATGTGTTTTCTTCGTCAGATCAACCCTAACAGAGTGCTTTGGTCCGACACACATCGTTGGACACAGAGACGGCGAATCGCTCAAAAGTGTGACCCAACCACGAGAGTATACACCTCCACCCCGACACATAGTCTAACCTACATGCTTGAGTAGTCAATGCCAAGATTCTCAGAGCTTACTAAGTTAGGCCTCATCATATACCAGCCCTTAATTGACCACGGCGAGACTACCCAATTTCTAACCAAATTACCAAGATTCATATTTTTCCAAGCATGAAGTTCCACCATAACACCATTCTTTCCACTCGCCTCAGTCTAAACCTTTTCCCACCCTGTTGGTTAAGTACATCACATGCCATCAACGAGTAACAACATACAACACACAGTCTTTACACAAAGTTCCATAATCACTTAGTCAAATTTAGATTTGCAACTCAAAATGATATCAATAACCTGTTGCATGGCAACGCAGACTATTCGTGTCTAACCAACCCACGTTGGTGCTATGGTAATACCAACTAATAATTAACCAAGCTAGGGTGACAAAATATAATGATAATACAATGAGCAAAGTGGATATAATCAAATAGGTGTATAGCTAATCCCAAAACATTTAAGAATTAAATACTTGAAATAACATGTAATAGTTTAAATCAAAGTATTTTTTTTGGAAAAATAGGTTCAACATGCTCAATGGTACAACTTGCATGTTCTTATTTTATCTTTGATAAACTTCCTTGACCTTTAGCTCCTCCGAACGATTCCGAAACGACAACGTTTACTAGAGAGAAAGCATAAAAATAAAAAAACTCAAAAATACAAATAAAATAAATTTCAAATTGAAATTGAATGATACAAGAAGGTGGGACTTGATTTTAGATGAATTTAGAAACTTGAATGGGTCCAATCGGAGCTCGTATGAGGGAGAATGAGCTCTCAGAAGTTTGATCGGAAAGAAAAATGTTGAAAAAGGAAAAGAGAGAGAGAAACTGATATGTGGGGTCGAGGGAATATTCCTGAGAATCTTTATTTTTTGAATTTTGGAAATAACCGAGTGTATGACATGTGGGACCCACTGGAATAAAAGGATTTTCAAGAATTAAATTAATTCTAGAAAAGGAAAAAAGAGAGTGACATGTGGGCCACTGGTTCATAGACCAGGTCCACGGCAAGAGACAAGTTCATGGTGAACCAGGTTCATGCGGCTAGGGTTGACCAGGTTTGACCTAACATGTAGGGCCCACATGTAAGTGAGTGGCTCATGGTGGACTAAGTTCACAGAGGTTTGGGTTTAGGGTGATGCTTGTGTGGCAGCTTAGGTGGCGGAGTTGCTTGCGTGTCGTGCACATGGTGATGATGTGGCGGCCATGAAGGACAGAGAGGTGAGGTGGCACTGGCGACATGGTGGTGCATGGGGTTCGCCGGAGCTAGCGGCCACGGCAGTGCAAGAGTGGAGGGGAAAAACTGAAAGAGGGTGATGAGGTGAAGAAGATGACGCAGGTGTGGGGTCAAGGGCACGTTAGAGATGGCTGACGGCGAGCTCCAAGCGGCGGCGCAAGCTCGGCCCCAGTGAAGATGGAGTTGCGGAGATGCTCCGGGAAAGAGGAGGGAAGCACAACGTAGAACGTGATGCGAGGAGTAAGATGGTGGTGAAGATGAACGACGAAGTCATCAGTGGTGGTGCAATTGGCCGGCGAAGGGTGGCGGCTAGAGAAGAGAGAGAAGGGAGAGAACTCGGCGCACGGTGGATGAAATGCGAAATCAAAAGTGCAGAAGTGTAGATTGGGGTGAGGAACACATGGTGATGAGGATGGATTTTGGAGGAACTAACTGGAGAAGTGGGGAAAGCAAAGAAGGCATTTTCGGCGTCACAGGATATCGTCGGAGATGATGAAGAAGGAGGTGGCGTCGGTGAACGGGGGCCCGGGAACTCCAATGGGTGGCGGCAACGCGGAGAGAAGGATGAGGTGATGCAGTCAGTGGAAGGAACTTGACCCAAGGAGCCGCAACACCAGATGAACGGGCACGTCAAGGGTGGCGGTCAGTTGCGAAGAAGATGACTGAGGTGGCGGCACTAGGCGGCTTTCCAGGTGGCGACGGCTAGGGCACCTAGGGCAGTGGTGTGAGGGGCATGCGGAACGAGGATGACCCGGGGCTTTTATAGCCTTGGGAGGCCTGTGTGCATGGATGCCAAGGCAGTAGAGTGTCCTAGGCGCGCACACTTCTTAGATGCGAGGCAGGTCTGCACAAAGGGCTCGGCGCGGAGACAGGGAAAAGAAGCGGGGGCGAAGTGGGTTGGCGGTTCAGGGATGCGGGGCTAGGCCGGGAGACAAATGGGCTGAAGGGGAGGGGAAGAGGAATGGGCTGAAGGAATTCGGCCACGAAGAAAAAAGATAATAGAAAAGGATTTCAAAATTAAGAAAAAGACTGGAATTCAAAAGGAGGCCAAATAAATAGCAAATATATTCATAAAAATCCAAGAAAATACAGAAAAATTCCTTGCAACACAAGGAATCCAACTAACACTATTTTCAATTTAATTTATGTTTACATTAGTCTAATTAAATAGTTTAAATATAAAAAATTCCCAATTAATCTTAATTAATTCAAGTAAAATTGGTGAAATTTTTCAGGGACCTAATCCACACAAAATATTTTTTTGAAAACCCAAATTTTGGGACATTACAGAAGGTATCTTTAACTTTCATGAGCCCATACCAAAACTAGGAATCCCCAATTTTATAGGTGGCTACACACAAAGTTTGAGAACCCAAGTATTTGTTTCTCAACACTTGTTGCCAAAGCCCATCCTCATTACTAAGTCTGAATAGCCATCACAGGAAGCTAATATTCATTTTCTCAAGATCATGGATTCCTAAACCCCTCTGATCTTTAGGCTTGCACACCACCTACCAGTTAGCAAAATTTTCAGTTTTCTGCCTTTTTCTAAGGTGTGATCCATGAAAAGAACGGTGTCATCAGCATACTATAAGATACAAAGGCCACCATCCACTAAATGAGGCACAACCCCTTCTATTTTTCCTTGATTTTTAGATCTTTGAATCAAAGTGCTAAGGATTGTTGGAATGAACCCTTGATCTATTTCCATGGGCCAAACACCCTATATAATGTACATATCTAACAACCCCTCATACTCATGGTGGGTGAGCAACACTGAGTTTGGAGAGGTAGAAGTAGTGCTGAGCTCGAGTCAGTGCCTTGGTGAAGAAATCGGCTAACTGAAGCTCCGAAGGTACATACCGAAGAGCAATAACTTGGTCCTGCACCTACAATCTCATGTATGAAGCATCTACTCCAATATGTTTGGTGAGCTCTTGCTTCATTGGATCTCGAGCAATGCGAACGCCAAGATCGTCTCGATAAGAGAGAAGTTTGCGTGGTCAAACACTTGAAATCCTCAAACAGCCACCAAAGCCAAATGATCTCAGCTGTCAACACCACCATGTCTCACAACTCAGCCTCATCACTCGAACGGGAAATGTGTAACATCCCAAATATAGGGTGTGTGTTTCAAATCTAACCAAACCAGGGTGTGTGTTTCAAATGTAATTAAATGATTAGAAATTAAAACTTTTCTCACATCTTGAAACTCTTGAACTTTTCTATAATTCTTGTTAAGAGTTGTGGAATTCAAAAAAAAAACCTAAACCTCATGTTGACTAAAGTCAAACCCTTATTCAACTTTGTCAAGAATCTGGCATTCAACCTTTGGAATTATTTTTCCTTGGTTCTAGGGGTGCTGTGTGACACCTCTAAAAAAAATTTCATAATTTTTAGAAATTATTTGATAATTTTTGGAGCCAAGTCAAACCAATTTGTCAATTGGTCAAACCCTAGAACATAACCTTGCAGAATTTTTGAGAAAAATGTTGTGCATGAAAACCTCTAGAAATTTTATGTAAGGTTGATCCTGGAGTAAGGAACCTCCAGTCAAAATTTCAGAATTTTTGGAGTTAGTTTGCTACCTCTAAAAATTCCTCCAAACTCAGCTTTCAAAATTCAAACTCAAACCTGGTTCACATTGTTCCTCAAGCGCGCCCGATTGTCATCATTGGACTCGAGCCAATTGACTTGATCGAGTCAACTAACTGCACCAGCACGGACGCGTTGGCATGAGAGTTGCCAACCGTTGGATCTCCATCGGACGATCCACGCTTATGACTACACAGGCCGACTTCGATCGCGTGCAGGGACGTTGGATGCAAATTGAGCGGTGGGCGCTGCTGTCGCTTTCCTCGTGCTCGCTACATGGCACTGCTGGCAGAGCTGGCCCATGGCGTGTCTTTGGGAGTGGGCAGCGTTAGGTCACCTCCGCCCTGTAACGGGTCTCTCAGGCACATTTAATGCACAACGTCTTTGCCGCCCCAAGTCACCTTCACCTCCGCCTCACTGTTCCCATCGTGACTTTTCGGCGTGCCCATGGCAGCGGGCTTGACCGTGGAGCATCCGCTTGTTCCCTCCTTCGCTCCCTCGGCTACTTAAGCCCTCAGCTCCCTTCCTTAGCTTCTTTTCACCACCCCGCAGCTCTGGCTTGCACCCACTGTGCTTGTTTGAGCTCCATTCGTCAAAACCACCTCGGCTGCCTTTGCTGCTCCTCAAGCTCGTCGGTGAAGACAGTGTTCCAGTGGCTCTCTTTCCAATCTTTTTGCTCCAGCTTGCACCTCTAATCTCCTGGAGTAAAACCCCTAACTCAATTGAGGTTTGCTTTCACAGGAGCGGCCTAATTTGGAGTTTTGGAGTTTGCGGCCAAAACCACCCCTTTTCGTCTCCGTCGCTGGTGAGTGCTCTATTTCCCAATTCCTCGCTCTGGAGCCTTTCTTTAACTTTAATGGAGCCAATGTGATGACCCGGTGCGGTTAATTTTGCTCAGAGCCTCTTCCCCGCGTTGTCCTCTTCGGCGCCGGCAAGATCCTCCGCCACCAGAGCTCCTCAGGCCTCCTCGGTTCCTCCCTGCACTTAGGTAACCTTCTAAGTAGTCCCTAGACGCTCAGGCACCACTTGAATGAATCGCTGTGGAGCTCTATTGCTGTTGTCGCCGTCACCGTGCGTAGCAGCGCCGCCCCTCTCCGGCTAGCCGCCGTTCTGGGCCATCACCGCAGGTGTGAGTGGTACCGATGCGCGCTGCTATATGCGCACCGTATCGGGCATCGATTCGCACCGCTGCGTTTTAGGCACCGGGCGATTATTGGGAAGCCGCCGAGCTCATTGTCGGACGCACGCAAGACAAGGTCGCAGTCTTGGCGTACACGCGACGTGGCTCGCCGTGAGCCGCCCATCGCTTGATCTATGGCTCGATCACGAAGCGCGTTTAACCGTCGTCGTTCGGACCGTCCGTGTTTAGATCAACGGCGGAGATTCACGTAGGTTATGCGTGTGCACTGTGGGGCGTTCATCGTGTGTCGTCCATCTCGCGATCGACGGTCCATAGTCGCCGCCCCCTTTCGCGCGCGGGGATTCAAACGTAGCGCGCGAGGTTCAATCTGGACCTTTGGATCCAAGATCAACGGTCCACGTTGGTTGATCTCGCGCGGGCGCGAGCGCATTGCCCCGTTCCTCTTGGGCCGTCCGATTCAATGTCAACGGCCCAGATTCGTCCACGTCGTTTTGGAATTTAGGAATTCCCGAGGGAATTATTTGTAAACTGGAAAAGGTAATGAACTTCAAAAATGCATAACTATTTCATTTTAGCTCCATTTGAGTTGATTCAAATTTTGTTAGCTCTGGTTTGAACTCAGATTTAATCTAAAAATGGTTGTAAGCTTGGTTCAGCTCCAGAAAATTGATTTGAAAATTGGTTTGGAAATAGGCTTTAAATGTTGCTCTAAAAATTGCATTTAACTTGTAAATTGCATAAGTAATTCTCTATAGATCCTTTTCGAGTGAATCCAATTGTGTTGGCTTCCGCTGTTAGTGTACTAAATTTTGGAATAGGTTTGAGGCATGTCACTGTTTTCAAAATCTTTGTGGGTGCATTCTGTCTTGTACTAATGTGCATGTCTTTGAAAAATCATACAAAATGCATTCTAGCTCCAAATGAGTTGAACTCAATTGTGTTATTCATCTAATGAGGTGCTTTACTTACCATAAAATCCCAGGTGCAACACCTCTTTGGAAAATTGTGCTTGAGAATTTAATTTGGATGAACAATGTTCGATTTGAATTTTCCAGCAATTTCCAAGCTGAGCAGATTTGTTTTGGCCATAACTTTTGCATTGAGAATCAAAATCAATTGGTTCTTATTGCTAAATTCCTTAAAAATCATGCTCTTGCTTCTGTAAAAATTTCAGAGCATTTGGAGAAAGTTTGCTATTGAGTCTTTTCGGTTTTCTTCATTCTTATCGGTTCTTTTTCGCTTTTTCGTTAGGTGCCGACAAGTGCGTTGATCCCGTGAGTGACCCTCTGTAGCATAGTGAGCATCTTCAGCAAGGCAAGTAGTTTGATCATGTTTAATCCCATTACTTTCAAAGTCTAATATATTATTTGCAAAGTGTATGTATGCATGCTCTATTTTGTTGTTAAATTATTGTCAATTAGTCGATCCTATAGATGCATACTCTGTATGTAAATATTCAATCTCTACTACTAAGCCTAGGGATATCTTGCTGTGATTTAGAGTTCGTTGGATGAGCTCTTGTCACTTAGTAGATTACATGTTGATGTTGCTTAGAAATGCTTAGCTTATGGTAGAATTATGAGCGGTTATCGACTTAGTCGATAACTTTGATCACACAAAAACTATTATTCCATTATGTCCAGCACTTGTGCTTTGTTACTTTGTAAATAAATAAAATTGAAAACAAAACTATTATTGACTTGGGCACAATGGATGTTGGTGTGATCTCATGGTGTGTGGAATGGTGCCTAAGTCCCCAAGGACCGAATTACTTGCCATTGATCCAAGCACTTTTATGCTAACCACATGAGGGGATATGGGACCTTTCTTGACTAAGTACTTTGGGAGGTGTTAATTATGGGTCGCTGGTGGTTAAAACTGTTTTTATAAGGGGAAGAGCACCCGCAGTTGCTTAGGCTGGGCCAGTGTATCCTACCCTTTGGGTTGTGTGCGACTCTTAATTAGCATCGTTCATTGGAAATGTCATGTAAGACTAACCGTGACGGGATACCAAAGGAAGTGTGCTAAATAGCTTGGTGAAAAGGTGGTCTCACGTGTGGGTACATTGGCACACCCCTGCAGGGTTAAATCTATTCGAATAGCCTCGTCCTAGGTTATGGACAAGCTTGGTTATTTCCCGCAAGAATTAGATTACAACCTTTAATTAAAACTTGACATGGGTGGTATGAATGGGTAATTCACGCTATTGTTGTGGTGACTATTGGGTTAGTCACTTCCAGGATTGTTATTGTCATCTATCTATTGTTATTATGTTGTAGTCTCACGGTTATTTGCAAATTAAAAATGAATTGTAAAACTGCTTTGAATCTATTTAATTATTGCAAATGAAAACTTGCTTTATGTTGAAAATAACCTCTGATCTCCACTTAAATGAGCTTGCATGTAGCATATGTATAGGTCTCATTACTCTACACGTAAGTCTTATGCAGTACATTTTGTACTCATTTGCTTTGCTTAATTAATTTCTTTGCAGAGGAGGTTGATCCCCTGTGGTTTCACTTTTGTGAGATGTGCGGTGGATTTGACGACTAGCTTTATGTCTTGCCGGTTGCCTTGTGGGCTATAGGCAAACCGTATGGCTTTTGTTTATCGCCATCTTATGGCTTTTGTTTCCACTATTTACTTATCTCTCTTAGTTGTTATTTGGCCGGTCGGCCCCTTTTGTAATAACTCTATTATGTTTGTCTTCTGTTTAATCTAGTTCGTGCTTTGGTTCTATGTCTTGAATGGAATTGATGCATGATTTTGTAAAGGGGTGTGTATACTGCATTTCTGGGAAGTATACATATCTTGAAGACACGGGTTATTTTGTTTGTGATGCTAGGGTCAATGGATGACAGTCTACTTCTTGGTCTTCCAGGCAATTAGAGAGGAACCATGGAAAATACAATAGGCAGAAAAAGACCGACGATCAGAAGGATCACTAACTCAGGTTGCATCAAAGTACACCTGAAGTTGTAGAGAGCTAGAGCAAGGAAAGAAAAGGCGATGACTGGTGGCCCCGCGAAGGTATCGCAGAACATGGAGAAGGTGACTATAGTGGAGCTGAGTGGGAGTATAAACAAACTAACACAGAATGTGAACTTTGTGAGAAATGTCAGGTCAAGTGATCCCAAGGTAGACAAGACTCCCGACAAGGTGGCAGTAGCGAATGGGATCCTCAAGAGGCTCCCCATCAGTGGAACGAAGATGAACACTAAGCTCCATAGGAGTGTCCATCATGTGCTGATCAGTGATACAAGCGCGAGTAAGGATATTTTGAATGTACTTCTCTTGGGAGAGGTAGTAACCCTCAAGCATAGAAGTAGCATCAATCCCAAGGAAGTAACGAAGAGGACCCAAGTCAGACATCAAGAACTACTTAGTGAGACGCTCCTTCACAAAATCAATGTACTGAGATTCATCCTCAGTAATGATCATATAATCCACATAGAGCAGGAGGATCGTTCGACCCCGAGGAGAGGTGTGTACAAAGAGAGCATGGTCGTGATCACCGGCAGAGAAGCCAACAATAGTGACAATAGAGGAGAAGCGATCAAACTAAGCATGAGGGGCTTGCTTGAGCTCATAGAGAGAGCGACAAAGGCGACAAACCACACCATCAAGGACAGAATACCCAGGGGACAGCTGCATGTAGTCCTTCTCACACAGCTCGCCATTGAGAAAGACATTCTTGATGTCCATATGAGAGATGGACCACTATCAAACAGGGGCCACAACAAGGAGAGTGCAAATAGTGGTTATGTAGGCGACAGGAGCAAAGGTCTCATCATAGTCACGACTATGCTCCTGCTGAAAACCACACGCCACAAGACGAGCCTTGTAGCACTCAAGAGAATCATTCGAGCCGGTCTTCATCTTGTACACCCACTTGCATGTGATAGGAGTACATGCGTAGGTATGGGCATAAAATCCCAAGTGCCAGTATGCTTCAAAGCAACAATCTCCTTAGACATCACGAGCTTCCACTCAGGGTGTGCAATAGCCTCACCAGAGGTTGTAGGCTCACGAAAGAGTAACGACTATGAAGCCATATGGCTCAGGAGGCCTGGCAGTGTTATGATCATAAAAATCGTATCTCGGAGGAGAATGCGGAGTAGGACCTAGCAAGGACGGAGAAGGAGAGCTGGGAACATGGTCCAGCAAAGACGGATGCTCAACTGGAGAAGGAGGAGTAGGTCGAGGATGGCGAGAGTAGTGTAATGGAAAGGGTGGAATCTCAACAAAAGAGATGGAAGGAAACTCAGACAGAGAGGAAATAGGTGGAGCCGGAGGAGTGGGAAGCGAAGAAGGTGGTGGCAGAAGCGAAACAAAAGTGGAAAGGGTGCCTCAGCCTACAACAAGAAGAGATATAATATCTGCAGTCTAAACAATGGAAGGAAGAGCCACGGGACTCACAGAAGTGAGGTGGGTAGAATTTGGTGTCATGTGAAAGGAAGCATCATAGTCCAAGATCCACAGAGACAAGATACCTGATGAGGGAGGAGGCGTAGACAAGGAAGACTAAAGAAGAGTGGCGCTCGGGAGGCCAAGGAAGATCTCAAGGGCACGATGGCTAGATCCGAGCTGGTGGGAGCTCGGAGCATCGATCTAGCGACGTGATGTGACAACGACGTCTGGGGGGTGGGGGAGCGGATCTGAGTGGGGAGGGGTGGCAGTCTGTAGAGGACAGCGACGACTAGGGACAAACAGAGCTTCCTCTGTTTTTGGGAAAAGCAGAGGAGGCTGAGAGGGAGGAGGCGGTGGTAGCAAGCGGAGGACAGTGGTGAATAGTAACTAGGGTTTTTAGGGAGGGAGAGTCATGGCTCTGATACCATGTTGGAATGAACCGCTGATCTATTCCCATGGGCCAAAGGCCAAAATATATAGGTTACAAGAGAGGTAAAATATGCAAAGAACATCCTATACAATGTACATATCTAACAAGGATATCAGCAGCAATGTTAAAAAGAATAGGTGATGGTGGATCTCCTTGTCTTAGGCTTTTAAAGTTTTAAAGAAAGGGCCTATATTATCATTGACCTTAATACTCACACTCCCTTCCTGGACTAAATAAGCAATCCAATTACACCACATGGGAGAAAAACCTTTTAACCTTCGAACTTGTTGCAAAAAGTTCCAATTGACTTTGTTGTATGCCTTCTCAAAGTCAATTTTAAAAGCCACTCCATTCAGTTTTTCCTATGCATTTCATGAATACATTCATGAAGGACTACTACTCCATCCGAAATAAATCTCCTAGGGAGAAAGGCAAATTGAGTTGGACCAACAATTACATCTGCCACCTTGACCATCTATTTGTATCTACTTTAGATTTTTTTTGAAGCTCACAGTGATCAGCAGATGGGTGCAGTATTGCTGAATTTTGCAAGCATCAGCTTTTTGGCGATAAAGTAATGATGCCAAAGTTTAATCTTTCAATAGGCAAAACCCTTTATAAAAGTCGAAAACATTGCCATCAAATCCACCTTGATTAGATCCCGAAACACTAATAAAATTCAGTTGGGAATCCATCGGGGCAAAGCTCCATAGAAAAGATGTATTTTTGACTTCCTTCTAAGTGAAAGGTTGAGTAAGGAACTCATTATCACCAAGAGATATTTTAAGTATATCCCGACTAAAAGACTAATTTCAAACTAAAATTGTTGTTGTCGGGGACCAAACAAGTCCTTGTAGAAGTTGGTAACGATATCGCAAGTTTTCCTCCCCGTGGCAATCCCTCATCCTAATCAAGTTGGATAATCTTAGTTTTTCTATGTCTACCATTGGCTTTGAGGTGATAGTATTTGGTATTACTATCACCTGCAGATATCTTTTTCTTTGGCTTTTTGAAACCACTTAATTTCTTCCTCCCTTAACAACTGAGCAAGTCTACTTTCAGCTGCTCTCTTGGTATCTCTGTCAACCATAGAAATACCACGCAATTCACTTTTTTTGTCAATGTCATCAATGAGCTTATGAAGCTCTTGTTTCTCCTTCCTATAATGACCATTTAAGTTTTTGTGCCACCCTCTTAAGAATTGTCTAAGATTCCTGATATTATTCTTCCACACTTCTGTGGCATTCTTTGCCTTAGTTGGTTTGTTCCAAATCCTGGCTACTAGTTTAGGAAACCCTTCCCTAGTTAACCAACACAACTCAAACCTGAATAGAGGAGTCGGGAATAAACCTTATTATAAAGGAAGAAGCCCATTCTATCCCTCAAGTATTGACATGCGGACAAGTAAACCCTGTATTAAAAAATGGACCTTTGACACCTCAAGTTGCAAAACCGATAACTTACCCCCTAAGGTTGTTTTGTGTGGTGGTTTTATGCACGTGGCGTCCGGATGGCCTGGTTTCGCTAGGTCAGCCACTATGTCGGCTCGGTGAGCTAGCCTCGATCTGCATCTAAGCCCATCTCGTTAAGTCATCTTTCTCCCGTCGCTTCCCCTTCTTTTTTCCTTTGACCTCGCTCCTACGCTCCAATGGCGCCTGCCACCAGAGCATGCCTAAGGGTATGTCCCTAGTTCAACGGAGGGGGTCAGTCGGTGGCTTTGGTCGGGCGGCTGCCCATCCTCGCCCTATTGTTTGGTTCGCCCCTGCCTCCCGCTGATCCCTCCACGGCTGATCCGCCGCCGCCCGCCACCACTTTTCCACTCGCTGAAGCATAACTAACTCATTGCCTACCAAAAGTAGGAGATCTCCCTAGAGACCACCCGGTGGGAGCTCCTCCCACGCTTGCTCTCTATTCTTGCCCCCTTTTTCTAGGAGAAATCGAGATTCACCACGCCTAGTGTTTCGTTTCTTGGTAAGCCCTGGCCTCGATCAGTTTCACTTCCCCCTTGTCCGTGCTGTGGGCAATCAAATATATCTTTCTGTGAGATTCCACCCTGTTCTTGTATGTATCCACGGTTGGGTTGGATTTGTTGCCTATTTGTTTTTGCTGTTACTAATGCAATCCATCCAGGATCCAAGGTGCATCCTCCATGGCCATGGAGCGGTGCAGGATCTGGTGGGCTTGCCTACAACTACCTCACCGACCTTCTTGAGCCCTGCATGCACCGCATCATCTACCTCAACTCCAACCTCGTCAAAGACGCTGCCAAGCTCTGGCGCACCAACATCGGCAGTCGCACTATCGGCGCACCGGAGTACTACCACGCGAACTGCCGAAGTACTGGTTGGCAGCCTTCTAGAGCCTGCGGGTGTGGCGCGGCTCGAGTACCTCGCCATTGACATCTCAGCTAGGTAGTTGTTGGAGAGGTCCACCTCTTGGAGCGGCGTGACGCGGCCGAGCACCGCCGGATGGCCTCAGTGAAGTTGTTCTACCACAGCTTGAGGACCTGGAGGGACTCGAGCTCAGCAACAAACTCCGGGATGTCGCTGAGGAAGCAGTTGATGAACATGTTGAGCAGCTTGAGCTCCTTGAGCACGGCGAGCTTGGGAGGGATCTCCCCGTTGAGCGCATTGTTGGATACATCGAGGAACATTAGGCCAGTGAGGTTGCCGAGCGACGGCAGGATGGTGCCGATGAGCTGGTTGGTTTATAGGTAGAGCATATCGAACCTGGTGAGGTCGTCGAGTGATGGGGGGATCTCCCCCTGCAGGCCGTTGCTAGCCAGGTCGAGGTGGACAAGGCTAGTCAGCCTACTAAGCTCGGTGGGGATGCCACTGTCGAACTGGTTGAAGAAGTCGAGGAAGAGCTGCCGCAGGGTGGTGAGGTTACTGAGCTCGGTGAGGAGGCACAGGAAGCGCGGTGGCTGGAGCTTGGATCCACACGGTGGCATCCATGGCACTCGTCAAAGCTTAGAGCTGCGTAGTCAACACACGACGCCTGACGTGAGCGCAGTGGGCTCGCACACGGCAGCAGGGTGAATGCTGCGATGGAGAAGTTGGCGAGGTCTGTCGCTCGATTGTTGCCTGCGTGAAGAGGAGATTGGGGATGAGCTGAGGAAGATGAAGGGGAATGGAACGGCTGTAGCTGCTCACCTGCATCCCGTGGTGTGTGAACTGTGAAGATAAGGTGGGCCCGGTGTGTGCGCGTTGCCTTGTGGCTCGTGCATTGCGCATACAGTAGAGGCCAACCTGGCAAAACTGGGCCATCTGGACGCCATGTCCACAAAACCACCGTATGAAACAACCTCAGGGGGCTATTTGTCCTGTTTTGCAACTTCGGGGTGTCAAAGGTCGATTTTTTAATACAAGAGGTTACTTGTTCGCATGTCGATACTTGAGGGGGGGTAGAATGGACTTCTTCCTATTATAAACTCTAGTATCTAGAAGAAGAGGAGTATGCTCTGAGAGGGCTCTTTCTAGCGCTTGCACTTGTACTAAGGGAAAATGCAATTCCCAATCTGTACTAACAAGTACTCTATCCAGTTTTTTAAAAGTTGGATTCCCTAGAGAATTAGCCCAAGTGAACTTCCTCCCTGTCAAAGCTATTTCTCTGAGATTAAGGCTCTCTATGACGACATTAAAGAGGAAAGACCATTTAACATCAAAATTAGGATTGTTTTTCTCTTCCTGTTTTATGATAATGTTGAAATTCCCGCCCAATAAAATGGGTAAAGACTAAAGATTCTTTGTGGCAAGCCTGAGCCAGCTCAACCAGGAACTTTTCCTTGAATTGTGGTTGAGCAGCTCTATAAACCACCACAAGGATCCACTGAAAGTTGTTAGATTTATTTTTAACATGAAACTTCACAAAGAACTCTCCCTCTTCTATACTACTAATATCTAGAGTATCAGTATTCACACCAACATCCCACCAGACCTACCATGAGATGAGGTCCAGTGCTAAAAGGAATTTTTACCACCAGCAATGTGGTTCAACCAACCCACTGTAAAATTCTTTTTCATTGTTTCACGAAGACCAAGAAAGTCCAAATGTCTTTCTTTGATCATTTTAGCAATAAATCTATGCTTGTCCAAACCCCCTCCCCAAACCTCTACAATTCCATAACAAACCTTTCATTTTTCTATTTGGGTTTCTTTTCAAGGATTTCTTGTGGAAAATCTCTACAGAAACATTCTTACTATTTCTTTTTTTTTTCCTTCTTAGAAGACACCAACTGAAAAGGTAGTTGATTATTTTGGTCAGAAGAACATCAACACCTCTCCACATAAAGCATGGAATGATCCTCTTCCTCAATATCACAAGCTAGGAAGCACCGATACGTGATACCGGTATGGCGAAACAACAATTCCCCAAAATCACTGATACGACAATACTGTGACATAATACACACACACATGTATATGTATATATATATATATATATGTGTGTGTGTATATATATATATATATATATATATACACACACACACACATACATACATACGTGCGCACATATACATACATACATACATACATACATACATACATACATACATATACACACATAGATATACACACATAGATAGATAGATATATATATATATATATATATATATATATATATATATATATATATATATATATATATATATATATATATATATATAGATAGGAAGAAGACCACTTTTTCCTCGTGAACTTATGCCACGAGTCTGAACCAATCCAGCCCGATTTTGTCTTGATGTGGCCGCCACATGATCTGAGGTGGCACGTTTATCTAACATGGATACCACATGGATCCCAATGAGCTCTAGTTTGGCCTAGCTCTGACTTGATAAGAGAAAATGGCGGGAGAGGGAGAGCAAGGAACACTGGTGTCAACAATGGCTTCAAATCGAGACCTGAAGGAGACGGCGGCAGTCGAGTTGAGCCCCTGTGTGAGGCCGTGGAGGACGCCGTAGTCGTGGGAGCCGAGCGCAATGTAGCCGAAGAGGAGTAGCTCCTTCCTATCCCTTACCCCTCGACGTCGCCAGCGACGATAATAGAGACATGATCCTCTTCAACATTGTGGAGGAAGATGGGGGAGGCTAATGGGTAAGTTGCTGGTGGTTGTTCTTGCCACTGTCAGGAGCTTCTCGAGGAACAGGAGGATGCAGACAAAGCAGTAGACGAGGAGGACGACGAGTGCAACACACTGGGCATCACCGCCGGCTTGACAGACTCCATCGCTGGGCAAGAGAGCGACCACGCCTTTCGGCACACCGACCGACTCTATATGTGGCTGCGCTTGTCCACCTCGATGCTGACATCCGTGGCCATATCCATCTCAGGCGCATACGCAAGCGAGACCGGAGCAGGGTCAACAAAGAGGACAATGATGATGTAGATCTAGCCGTCTCGGCACAGCAACGTGGCCAGGCTGGTGAGATCTGGTGGTGACAGACACAGGTAAGGGTAGATTCAGCGGTGGAGGCTCGGGGCGAGCAAGATTGTGTGGTCGCGCCTTGGGGAGGGGCGATGTGTGGCGGGAGCCAGCGAGGAGGACGAGGGGGTAGACTCACGATGTTGACCATCCTACACACCGCTGCTGCCTCCGGTACTGAGCACCTGCTCATCTTTGCTTCGCTGGACAACCTGCCGTAGCCAACCTGATAGCTCATCATCGTTGTTTCAACTATGGAGAAGAAGGACACTTTGCTAAAAGGTGCCCTCAACCAGTTACCCCGGTGAAGTACAACTTGAGAACCACACCAGCTTGAGGCCAGACTTCAGCTTCAAGCAAATGTCATCGGACCTCGCAGGCATCCAGAGCCGCTTCCACGCCAAGCCAAAACCCAGGGCTATGTGAACCAAGTCGCCACCGAAGAGACCCAAGCAGCTTCAGGAGCAATGAGAGGTACGTTCTCTGCCTAACCTAGAAAGCTCGAATCTCGGGGTCGAGATTCCGTTTAAGGTGGGTAGGTCTGTAACATCCTATTTTTGAAAACGGGAATAGTCTTTTGGTTCTTGGTTTTCAAAAGTTATGTCAAATTATCAAATAATTTCAAAACTCCTAGCTTCTATCTAAGCTCGGTTTTGTGTTTCAAACCTCCTTGCAATTCCCAAATTCAAATTTTGGATTTGAATTCCCCTTTTCAAATTTAAGCCTCTTCTCAAATTTGCTTCTCCGTTCAAACCTCGAATTCAAACTTCAAATTTGAACTTCGGTTTTGAAATTCTTTTTCCCTTCTGGGCTTGGCCCACTTCCTTTTTCCCCTTGAGCCCCGGCCCAATTCTCCCTTCCTTCTTGGCCAGCCCACGCCGGCCTCTCCTCCTCCTTTGGCGCAGCTTGGCTCGAGCCCCCCTGGCCCTTTCTTCTTCTCAGAGCACCCGGCCACCACGCCCCTATCACCGAGTGCTCCCTCTGCCACCACCGCACATGCCACTCACTGCCGCCCACCTGCTCCCCAGCTATGCCCACACTAGCCGAGCCACTTCTGCGTGCTCCCGCCTGCATCACCCACGCTGCCCTAGCACCGAAGTCGTTGCCACTGACATCAGCTCTTACGCCTGTCCTCACCGCCCTCAAGCTCTGCGCCCGTGCATCACCAATGCACCGTGCCCACCTCGTTCTCAGCCATGTGTTGCTTGCGCGCGCTCCACACTGCTTTTCGCGCCCATGATGCTTCGCCTTGTCCTGTCGACGCAGCGCCCTGCTATCCCTTGGCCAATGCCCATGTGACGCTCGAGCAGCCGCCTGCGCCTCTACCACCATGACTCCGCACCTGCTCTCCTGGTGCTCTACCCATCCTGTGCGCACGCGAAAGCCCATGCCGCCTACTCGCCTCCATCCTACCGAGCCAAGCCATGCCGCGCCCTTGGCACCATGAGGCCCTCCCCTTCCATCGTATAGCTATAAGAGACCCCAGCCTTGCCTTTCCCTTCCGCCTTCCCTCTCTGTCGTTGAGAACCATCGAGGTAAGCACCAAAACCGCCGGATTTCTGTTTCTTCTCCCCCGCCGGCCGAATTCCCCATTTCGGCCTCCTCCGAGCTCTTCACCGCCTCAGTCCAATTGCCGACGCCTGGAGCACCGCACCGACACCCGATGCTTCTCCAACCGCCAGCCGAGCCTCCCCGCCGCCCTAGGTCGCCGTCGCCATGAGCCACTCCACGCCGCCCCTGGCTCTCGTCGCCAGCCCGACACGGCTCCTCTCTGGCCAGCCCAAGCACACGGTGAGCATCCTCACACCTCCCTTGTGCTCATGCTCCCTCCTTCCCTCTCCCCCCACCGCCACCACCATCCAAATTTCCATGCCCACCGCTCCACGTCGTCGTGGTGTCCGCCTGGTCGTGACTTCACCCCCCTTGGTTTCCTCCCCTCACCGGCCACCCATTTTGTTGGCTTCGCGCCAGCCATGCCACACGGCAAGACAAGCTGCGATCGTCGCCTCCACAGCTCCTCTGTCCTCTGGTGCGCCCCATTCTAATTCCCCCTCTCACTCTATATGGCAGGTGGGCCTTTCCCCTTCAAAGCAAATGGAGGACCAGCTTTATTAGTTCATCTGTTAATTGAAGATCATGTTGAATGATTGGTTAACTTCCAATTATCAAACCCTCTGAAATTAATGATTGTTCAATTGATAACTTAATTTAAATTAATCTTCCACTAATGTGTAAAAACTATTAGATACAAGAACTTAATTTACAACTTTTGGATAATTGAATTTAAAGCTATTTGAGAATAATTATGTTGATCTCAATATCTTGCTCTAGAAACTTGAATTTAACTTGCAAATCCTATCAAACATTCCTTGGTCCAAATAATAACCATCACATCTTTATCCCCAGAACCAAAGTTATCAAGGTTAATTAAAAATAATCAATGTAAAGATAAGCCCGGCAAAAATATCAAGTATCCTCCCCATACCCCAAAAATCATGAAGACCTTTAAAATGGTAAGTTATTAATTAAAGAAAAAGAATCATTTAAATCTTAAGTCCCTAATCTTTATCTCAAATATATCTTTGACACATGTATATATACATTCTTGTGTAAGCAACAAATAAATTAAAAGTAAAGTAATTAACCAATATGACCTTCCCATCTAATTTAAAATACAACTTAAATTTAATATCTTGCTAAAAGTATCATCTTGCCCAAATAATATCCGAGCTATCTTTATCTCTAAATATAAATCACCGGTGGTAATTAAGAATAATTAATGTACCAACAATTCCAGGCACAGCCTCAAGAGATAACTCTAGTAATATATGGACTCCAAGTTTAACTCGACAATGAAAATTATATTCTCCGCATGTTGAACTCACACCCTAATATCCAATGTTTAACTCTCTTCAAATAATGCTCAGTGTTCTTTTAGACTCATATCTATCTTCAGTCTAAACCTAACTCATGGGACTTCCTCAAATAAATATCCAATAATTAAAGAAACCGTTGAAATTAAAAGATCATGCCATAAGTTTTCCTCGAATCGGCGATATCTTGCCATCATCCAATCCGAAGTAGTATATTCCTGTAGATTGTGAGGACCTTCTCAGGATATATAGGGAAAGTGCTCCTAGGGGAGCACTGGGAGGTCCAGGAGGACCATTTTTTTTTGCACAACCGGTACTATCGCAAGGATGACCGGTAGTACCGCGACGACATATCCTGAGAGGAGGTCCGCCAGGACCTCCCAGGAGATCCAAAGACCCCGTGGAGGTCCGGCCTCTGCGTACTGAGCCAGTCCCAGGAGAACCGATGCTAGCTCACACAGAGCACTTAGGTATAATCACAAGCACAAGACCAAACAATAGATGAAGCAGACAAATTAAACTTTGCATTAAACAAGACCTTATGGTCAAAACTTGCTTACAGAAGTTTGCCAACATGGGCTAACAAAAACCGACACAAAAGAACTTTACAGAGGAACATCAAAGAGCGCACAAGGCCACACTGCAAGCCCACAGGCTGTCGACTGGAGGACGTCCTAGGCAGCCGGTTTATCAAAGAACTCCTCAAAGAGGTCTGAGCATCCCTGCACTTGTTCATCTTCGACCACTACTTTAACACAGGGCTTAAAGCCATAAGTACTTTGAATGTACTCAGCAAATCGCAGGGAACAATTATGCAAATAATATTCATGCATTAGCTTAACAATGACAGCTGTAGGGTTAGTTGCCAAAAGCAATATTTGACAGTAAATAACATGTATAGGTTGCAAAGCTCAAGTTGAAACAATAATACATAAATACATTTGTTTGAAGAGAGAGTGAGCACCAACTCAGTCCCAAGACCACTTGGGGGAGGTCTGGTCGCACCCACAACGAGGACCTCTCCCAAGACCTCTCTGGAGCACCAACTCCAGAGATCCCAAAGACCTCCCTAGAGCTCCAAGATCTCCTCTGAGCACCCACTCAGGAGCTCCTTGGACCACCCTAGGGTTCACAAGACCTCCACGGCCAATCATGGGCATCACAAGCATTCGGAGCCAACCAAAACACTCGTCGATATCCAAGATCAACCATGGACCACAGTTTAGCAAAGTCTACCCCTTGCACCATTTTTACCGAGCATGTCCATGACCAAGGACTTGGCTATTCGAATAGATTGATACTCTACAGAGGTGTACAACTTTACCCACAATTCACGACCTCTCTAGCGGGCGGGTTCCCGTCGGAACCCTTACTCACTTCCAAAGGTGAGCAGTCTAGAGAGTGCGACAAGGCCTTTACAATACCACCTCCTATCACCAAAATCGTCCGATGAACTTTATTTCGAGTCATGGACATACTGTTGCCATCGACCCGGAGCTCACCGTTGTGGGGGATAACCTGCTCAAACATGGACGTGCGACTACCATCATCCGAACAGGCCCCGACAAACATGGACGTGCGGCTACCATCGTCTGAACAGGCCTCGACAGACATGGACGTGCGGCTACCATCGTCTGCACGCCCTAAAGCATCCTGCGTCATGGTGCTAGAATGTGACAAATTAGTTGGCCCATACCACCCCCCATAAGGTGATCTTGTGGTTGCACGAAAAAGGCCCAGATCAACAGAACACAAAGTTAAGTCCTTAATCCACTCAGGCAAGGCAACCTCATCCCATTGTGCACACACCACTTCTTTATCGCACGATCACTTGCCCGAAAAGTCGAAAACGTTTTGGGTTCAACCCGACCACTGGACCACCCAGTCCTGACACTACAAAATTTAACAAAGGTGGCATTGCACCACAATCAACACAGCTACGGCATCAGCACCATAGCTACTTAAAGGTGGCACCAACCACGGTTCCATAGTTCCATTAGTCAAGTTATTAGAGAAGAAACATGATTCCCAAGACCCCCGGTTCTAAAAGCAAGGCTAAGCATAAACATACGATCCCATGTTGGCAATACCAAACAATACCAACTAAAATACCCATCCTAAGGCGTCCAAGAGGATCATGTCAACATGTCAAATACAATTATCCAAGGAGGCATATTGTCAAGTAGGGAATTATCTACTGCCCAAACCATTTCTTATAAAAATAGCCATGCATGATTAAGTAAAGCAAAATACATTTGAAAAGCTAGGTTCAATATGATCAAAAGGTCTGCGACTTGCCTTCGTTGAGCAGTGGTGAGCCTTCAGTAGAAACTGCTGGGTCCAAGTACTCCTCCTCAAACTCAGGATCTACACGTTCACCAAAGAACCAAATAAGCAAACCAGCTCCAAGCAAAGAACTTAAAAGAAGACTAAAAAGAGCTTAAACAAACTTTGGCAAAACCAGAAAACAAGAGGCACATCATAGCCTCGGAGAGCTCCTTGGGGAGGTCTAGAGCACGGAGAAAACTAGACGAGAGCAAGGAAGTTAGAAATGAGCAAAAAGGTGACAAAGGGAGGCATGCCTAGGCTATTTATAGCCGGAGCTGGTGGAGAAACAATGAGGGGCTTGTGCAAACGTGTCAAAGATCGGTGGTAGACAGGACAAGGTTAGGACAGTGCATGCCATCAAAAGAATAAAACAAAGTACCTCAGACGTGACTGTATTTAATGTGATACAACAGCCATTAAATGCGCATAGAGTTTTGAGGCGGAAGAATTGGGAAAAGTGAGCATGGCTGACAAGTGGGGCCAGTCAAACTCAAGAGAACAGATCAGTCAAGGGGTTGGTCTCAGCCGCAAGGGAGGTCTTTGCAAAAAGACCAGGGGTCCTGACCTCTAAGGGAGGTCCTGACCACAAGGAGGTCTTGAGGGTAGGAGGTCCTTAAGACAACAGGGAGGTCCTAAGGACAGGAGGTCCAAAAGACACGAGGAGGTCCTGAGGACAGGAGGTCCAAAAGGCACGCTCACAGTTCACAAGAGGTCCGAGGGTCAAGATCTCTCGAGGGAGGTCCTAACGGTCAAGATCTACAAGGGGAGGTCCTGACGGTTAGATCCACAAAGGGGAGGTCCTGACGGTCAGATCCACCAAGGGGAGGTCCTGACGGTCAAATCAAATCAAAGGGAGGTCTTGACGGTCAGATCTCTCAAGAGAAGGTCCTAACGGTCAGATCTCTCAAGGGGAGGTTTGAACGGTTAAGATCTCCAAAGGAGAGGTCCTAACAGTCAGATCTAACAAAGGGGAGGTCTGAACGGTTAAGATCTCCAAAGGGGAGGTCCTAACGGTCAGATCTAACAAAGGGGAGGTCTGAACGGTTAAGATCTCCAAAGGAGAGGTCCTAACGGTCAGATCTAACAAAGGGGAGGTCTGAATGGTTTAGATCTCCAAAGGGAAGGTCCTAAAGGACACGGGAATCACCCGAATTTAAATTTTCAAGATTCAAGAACATTTGAAACACAAATCCGAGCTGGTCTAAGACCCAAGGGAGGAGGTCCTAGACCCACTAAGGGGGTCTGGGCAAGAGGAGGTCCAAGAGAAGACACCAGGGGTGATCCAAAGAGAACGACAAGGTCCAGAGAAGGATGAACTAAACCAAAGGGCACACAAGGCAAACACAGAAAAGAGAACTAAAACCAAGAGCACCAGAGAACCCCAAAAGGACAAAGAACACAAACCAAAAGGACTTAGTTGAGGTTTGGTTAGTTCAAATTAAGCTCCCAAAATTCCAAGTTAAGCTTGAGCAACTAGCAATCCAAATGGTTCCTTTTTAGTTTTGAAATCTAGCAAGAAACTCTAGGACAAACGGGACGTTACAAACCTTCACCCCTTAAGGGAATCTCGACCCCGAGATTTAGGCTAGCTAGAGAATAGGTGTGGGAACTCTTTCTTGAGGTCCTCTTCACGCTCCCAAGTTGCTTCTACCTCGGTGTGGTTGCTCCATTGCACTTTGCAAAGCTTGATGGTCTTGGTCCTTGTGACTCTCTCAAACACATCCAGGATCTTGATAAGCTGCTCCTGGTAAGTGTGGTCTTCTTGGAGGTCCATAGCTTCCAAGGGCATCTGCTCTTCCAGCACACGCAAACATTTCTTCAACTGAGAAACATGAAAAACATTGTGCACTCCAGCAAGCTGAGGAGGGAGGTCTAACCTGTAGGCAACTTCTCCTCTTCGGGCAAGAATGGGAAAAGGTCCAATGAATCTTGGAGCAAGCTTTCCACTGACTCTAAAACGTCGCATTCCTTTAAGAGGTGACACTTTGAGGTATACTTGATCTCTGGGAGCAAAAGCTAGATCTCGACGTCTATTGTCTGCATAGCTCTTTTGTCTGGTCTGTGTAGTCTTCAACTTTTCTCTTATTGATCTCACGTGGTCTTCAACTTCTTTCAAAAGGTCTGGCCCAAGAACTTGTCCTTCTCTAGTCTCTGTCCAATACAAGGGTGTTCTACACTTCCTTCCATAAAGAGCTTCAAAAGGAGACATCTGGAGACTTGCTTGGTAGCTATTATTGTATGAGAACTCAGCGTAGGGTAGCATTCGGTCCCAACTAGCTTGCTTTTCCAAAGCACATGCTCTCAGCATGTCTTCAAGAACTTGGTTAACTCTTTCGGTTTGGCCATCACCAGGGTGATAAGTCAGGCTTTGAAATTGAGGTCTGTGCCCATGACATCATGTAGCTTTTGCCAAAATTTGGAGGTGAACTAAGATCCTCTATCTAACACTATCTTATTTGGCATACCATGTAGACACACAACCTTTGCCATGTAGATTTCTGCCAACTTGTCTCCAGAGTAGGTGGTCTTCACAAGGATAAAATGAGCCACTTTGGTTAGGCGATCCACAATAACCCATATAGAGTCAAAACCAGCTTGGGTCCGGGGTAGACTAGTTATAAAGTCCATCCCTACCTCTTCACATTTCCACTCGGGTATGGGCAAGGGCACCAAAAGACCTCCAGGTCTTTGGTGCACGGCCTTAACCTTTTGACAAGTATCACATTTGGCCACATACTCCGCAATTTCACGCTTCATGTTAGGCCACCAATACATTTCCTTGATGTCTTGATACATATTTGTAGCTCCAGGGTGAATGGAATATAATGCTTCATGAGCTTCTTTAAGTAGTACCTCTTTGAGCTCCATATTGTTCAGCACACATAGCCTTTTGTTGAACCAGACAGTCCCTTGCTCATCTTCAGAAAACCTTAAAGATCTCCCTTTTCTCATGTTGGTCTTGATCTCTTGAATGTCAGCATCATCAACTTGGGCTGCTCTAATCTGACTTTGCAAGGTGGGCTACACTTCCAAAGCTGCCAAGTACCCTTCTTCAACTATCTTAAGTCTGAGCTTCTGGAGTTCCTCATGCAAAGTGGGTTGGCTTTCTTTGACCATCAATGTACTGCTATAGATCTTTCTACTTAGAGCATCAGCTACCACGTTGGCCTTGCCGGGGTGATAATGAATTCCCAAATTGTAGTCTTTGATTAGCTCTAACCACCTTCTTTGCCTCTTGTTCAAATCAGTTTGAGTAAATATATACTTTAAACTCTTGTGATCTGTGTAGACTTCACATCAGTTTCCAATAAGATAGTGGCGCCAAATCTTTAAAGCATGCACTACAGCAGCTAGCTCTGAATCATGAGTAGGGTAATTTGCTTCATGAGGTTATAACTGTCGAGAGGCATAAGCTACCACTCTTCTTTCTTGCATCAGGACACAACCAAGACCTTGTTTTGATGCATCACAATAGACCTCAAAATCCTTTCGGACATCTGGCAATATCAAAATTGGTGCAGAGGTCAACCTTCTCTTGAGCTCTTGAAAGCTTTGTTCACATTCAGAGGTCCATGAGAACTTCTTTTCCTTCTCCAATAACTGAGTGAGAGGTCTTGCTATTCGAGAAAAACCTTCAATAAACCTTCTATAATACCCTGCCATACCAAGGAAGCTTCGGACTTGAGGTACTGACTTAGGAGGTTCCCAATTGAGCACATCTTGGACCTTATTGAGGTTAATAGAGACCCCTTTTCCGGACAGCACATGTCCTAAAAAGACCACTTCCTTCAACCAGAACTCGCACTTACTAAACTTAGCAAAGAGTTGGTGAGCTCCAAGCTTCTCCAGAACCAAAAAGAGGTGCTTTGCATGCTCTTCTTCACTTTTGGAATACACAAGGATGTCATCAATAAAGACAATGACAAACTTGTCTAGATACTCCTAAACACTCTATTCATCAAGTTCATGAAATAAGCAGGAGCATTGGTCAGCTCAAAAGACATAACAGTGAACTCAAACAACCCATATCTAGTTGAAAAAGCTGTCTTGGGGATGTCTTCTTTGCGAATCTTAAGCTAGTGGTACCCTGACCTCAAATCTATCTTTGAAAACACTGCAACTCCCTTCAACTGATCAAACAAATCATCAATTCTTGGCAGAGACTACATGTTATTGATGGTGACTTCATTTAGAGCTCGGTAGTCCACACACATTCTTTGAGTACCATCTTTCTTGGCAACAAATATCACTGGACCTCCCCAAGGTGAGGAGCTAGGTCTAATGAAACATTTGCTCAACATGCCTTTAATTTGTTGCTTCAACTCTACTTGGTCATCAACATGCAACCTATAAAGTCTTTTGGAGATGGGGTAAGTCCCGGGAACAAGGTTAATTACAAACTCAAGATCTCTATCTGGTGGCATTCCTGGGAGCTCATCAGGAAACACATCTGCAAAATCTCGGACCATAGGGACATCTTTCAAAGCTAGAACCTGGGCACTGCAAGCTAGAGCTCCATTAAGCTTCTCTAAGGAGGCTTCAAACTTCACTGTGACACCACTAGGGCTCGTCAAGGAGATGCTCTTACCACTACAATCCAACATTGCATGGTGGTCTGCAAGCCAATCCATACCCAAGATGACATCTAGGGACTTGGTGTCCAGGAGGATGAGGTTGGCCAGAAATTCTACTCCCTCTATGACCAATTTAACTTGTGGACAACCCTGGTTCATGCTTAACTCTGAACTGGGGGATTGAACCAACAAGGTAGACTTAAGAGCAACAACTTTAAACTGGTGCTTGGCAACAAAACTCTGAGAAATAAACGAATGTGAAACTCCAGAATCAAACAAAACTACAGCTGGCACTGAATTTACTAGGAACATACCTAGTACAACATTTGGGGAAGTCTAGGCTTCCTCCACTGCTACATGGTTAACACGACCTCTTCCAAAAGGTTGAGAGGTCCTGGCTTGAGGAGGTCCAGCGGCTGCTTGAGAGGTCCTGGCTGGGGGAGGTCCTGAAGAGGAGGTCCCAATGGCTTGTCAGGTCTTTGTGGGCATTGGCTGGTATAATGCCCCACTTGGTGGCACTTAAAACAAGTGATTCCTGCTGCGGAGGAGGTCTTTGAAGGCTGATTGTTGCTGCTAGTGATGCGGCGTTGACTTGGGGCAGTTGGACGGGAGGTCTTGGTAGGGGTCCTAGAAGGTCCAGGAGGTCCTTGGTGCCTAGGTTGGTGCTGCACAAAGGTTCTGGCACGCTGAGGAGGTCCTTGTTGAGCACTGGAGGGTGGCATCTTCCTCTTAAAAGACTCAGAGAGCTTCCTGCGGGATTCTTCAATAAGCAAAGCTTTGTTTACCATGTGCTAAAAATCAGGATAGTCATTGCCAACCACTTGAACTTTCGTGATCGATGGAGACCTCGCTGAAGCGCTTCAAGGCGTGCATCATCAAGTGGCAACATCTTCACGGGCATAACGAGATAGTCAGGTAAACTTGGTGAGGTACTCACCACAGTCATATTCCCTTGCTTGAGGTCCCAAACTCATTTTTCTTATCTCAACTTTCCCATTTGGAACATGGGAGTGGTGAACGCTATCAAAATTCAGCCCATGTGATCCTCCTGGGATCAACATGAGCAGACAAAAGGTGTCCCACCATTCAAGGCAAAGACCCACCAACCGGTGTGACGCAAATAAGACCTTCTCTCGCCTTCACAATGAGCAATTTCAAGCTTCTTCTCGCTTGATCTCAGCCAATCATCCGCATCCAGTGGCTCAGGGGAGCTTGAAAAGGTGGTTGGACGAGTCTTCATGAACTCGGACAATCTTGATTGAGGATGAATAGAAGATGGAGGAGGTGGCACAACTGCTGCTTGGCTGTTTTGGCTCATCATGGCAAGTAATGCATTGGTGGTTTGGCTTTGCTGTGCCATCATTTGGTTCATGTTCTGCATCATGGAACTCATCATTTGAGCTTGAGCTGCCATGAACTGTCCCAGTCCTTGATCTGGCATAGCTGCTGGAGGAGGAGGTGGTGGAGGCAACTGCTCTGAGGGCTCATTCTGACTTGCTGATTGACGAGTTTGAACCATCTGTACAGAGCTCTCAAGGTTTAATAGATGAGAAAGAAAACATATTAGGTAAAAGGGAATAGCATAAAGATGAGCTAGAGCAAGGGAGAAAGATGGAGTATCCTAATAGGGGTGACTTGGTTAAACCCAAAAAGCAAAAGCTAGAGGGCCAAAAGAGGCAACAAGACTTAGACAAAAGGTCCTACTGACCAAAACTAAGCGATGCTAAAACTCAAAGGGACCACTACCAACCTAGCCTTAGGAAAACAACCCTATTAGAGGTTATAGTGATAAGAAGGTCAGGTTAAAACTTGAAAACAAAGTTCCAGAGGAGGTAAGACAACAAAACCAAAGAAGAAGATAAGAATGAAGTAGAATAAGATAAGAAAAGATTTGAGACAACATAAGAACAGCATAGAACAAGATAAGAAAAGAACCACCAAACAAGTTATAAAGTTGGTTTGACTTAGAAAATAGCTTTTGAGGATTAACTAAAACGACCCTTCTATCTAAGGCCACATCCTACAGTCGACCAGGGCTCTGATACCACCTTTGTGAGGACCTTCTCAGGATATACAGGGAAAGTGCTCCTGTGGGAGCACTGGGAGGTCCGGAGGACCATTTTTTGCACAACCAAGATTACCAAGAAGGATGACCGAGTACTGCGGCGGCACATCCCGAGAGGAGGTCCGCCAGGACCTCCTAGGAGATCCAAAGACCTCTTGGAGGTCCAAACTCTGTAATCGAGCCGCCCCAGAGAACTGATGCTAGCTCACACAGAGCACTTAGGTATAATCACAAGCACAAGGTCAAACAATAGATGAAGCAGACAAATTAAACTTTGCATTAAACAAGATCTTATGGTCAAAGCTTGCTTACAGAAGTTTGCCAACTTGGGCTAACAAAAACCGACACAAAATAACTTTACAGAGGAACATCAAAGAGCGCACAAAGCCACTCTGCAAGCCCACAGGCTGTCGACTGGAGGACGTCCTAGGCAGCCGGGTCATCAAAGAACTCCTCCTCGAAGAGGTCTGAGCATCCCTACACTTGTTCAACTTCGACCACTGCTTTAACGCAGGGCTTAAAGCCATGAGTACTTTGAATGTACTCAGCAAATCGCAGGGAACAATTATGCAAATAATATTCATGCATTGGCTTAACAATGACAGCTGTAGGGTTAGTTGCCAAAAGCAATATTTGACAGTAAATAACATGTATAGGTTGCAAAGCTCAAGTTGAAACAATAATACATAAATACATTTGTTTGAAGAGAGGGAGTGAGCACCAACTCAGTCCCAAGACCACTTGGGGAGGTCTGGTCGCACCCACAACGAGGACCTCTCCCAAGACCTCTCTGGAGCACCAATTCCAGAGATCCCAAAGACCTCCCTAGAGCTCCAAGATCTCCTCTGAGCACCCACTCAGGAGCTCCTTGGACCACCCTAGGGTTCACAAGACCTCCACGGCCAATCATGGGCATCACGAGCATTTGGAGCCACCCATAACACTCGCCGATATCCAAGATCAACCATGGACCACAGTTTAGCAAAGTCTACCCCTTGCACCATTTTCACCAGGAATGTCCATGACCAAGGACTTGGCTATTCGAATAGATTGATACTCTGCAGAGGTGTACAACTTTACCCACAATTCATGACCTCTCTAGCGGGGTGGGTTCCCGTCAGAACCCTTGCTCACTTCCAAAGGTGAGCAGTCTAGAGAGCGCGACAAGGCCTTTACAATACCACCTCCTATCACCAAAACCGCCCGATGAACTTTATTCCGAGTCATGGACGTACTGCTACCATCGACCCGGAGCTCACCGTTGTGGGGGATAACCTGCTCAGACATGGACGTGCGGCTACCATCGTCTACATGCCCTAAAGCATCCTACGGCATGGTGCTAGAATGTGACAAATTAGTTGGCCCAGACCACCCCCCATAAGGTGATCTTGTGGTTGCACGAAAAAGGCCCAGATCAGCAAAACACAAAGTTAAGTCCTTAATCCACTCAGGCAAGGCAACCTCATCCCATTGTGCACACGACACCCCCTTTATTGCACGATCACTTGCCCGAGTGCGAAAATGTTTTGGGTTCAACCCGCCATCGACCACCCAAATTCCGCACTACAAAATTTAACAAAGGTGGCATCACACCACAATCAACACAACTTACGACATCGCGACCATAGTCGCTAAAGGTGGCACCAACCACAGTTCCATAGTTCCATTAGTCAAGTTATTAGAGAATTTATTAAACCTTTGATGTCATCTCGCGGGGTGGATAATGGGAATGTGCAAGCACGTGACGGTTTCATCTTGAATGGGACACCGAGGTTGGGTGAAGTAAGCCAGTAGCTGTGGGGTAGTTCAACTACTCCAGATCGCTAAGGCGAACATCCCGCACAATGTATGGGCTTAACCCCATATGGGTGAAATGACGGAAGGGGCGAGATAATTTGAAAGGTTACTGTGACGGTCGCTCAACTACATGACTAAGGAATCATGTGGGGTAACGAGTATGACTATCTCTTGTGGGTACAGTGTATAGCCTCTGTAAAGTCTAAACTATTTAAACAGCTGCGCCTACGGTCAAAGGCGGAAATGGGAACTTTACTTGAGTTAGTTCTATTTCAAAAACCTTTGTGGGTGGTATGAAAAATGTGGTGAGCTCACCTAGCCCCGAGATTGGATTTTTCCCTGGGTTTTCAGACTCAGTGGTGTTAATGAGTGGAGGTAGCTCAAATGAAAAGAAGCATATGGTATAGGTTCCAACGGAGGGGACCTCTGCTGAAATAAATATTGCACGATTACTCTCTTTAATAAATTGCAATTTGGTTAAAATGCTAAGTGATAGGAATTTGTAATTATGATAATTGAGAACATTGCTTTAGCAAATAAAAGAACCCGAGACATCCTTGTTAAGCGTTGCATGTATTATTATTGCATCTTGTGTGTTGGCTCGCGAGCATGCTCATTCTCGCTCTTTCCCCTAAAACCCTCAGAAGCAAGAAATCCTGAAGATTACACATACGACGAGGATCCAGAACTTGGAGGCCCAGGAGATAATGAAGAGTAGCTTAGTTCTTTTAGTCTAGATCTCGCCCAGTCTGGTTGACTCCGTTGGTGTTTGCGTGCATCCTATATTATCTGAGTTTTCGGGTAATATCAGACACACACGGGTTTCCCTAGTCGCTTACCTGTGGAGTGATGTGCCCTCACCCTTTTACTTCCATTATCACTTTCGCTTTTGTATTGTAATCAGTTTGGCCTTTTCGGCCCTTATTGTAAAACTTGACCCGATGCGGTCTATGTAAACTCTTAAGTATTAAGTTAATGAATGATATGGTTTTACGCCATGTATAAAATGATTCAACAATGTGTCTATGAGTGCTATCTACTGATCCAGGGAATAGCACAGTAATTGCACAGAGGATTCAGGATTAGAAAATCCGGGTCCGATAGGGTTGGTATCAAAGCATACAACCTGTAGGAGCCTTAGTTAGACTGGGCGTGCCTAAGGACTTGAGTCCTATTTTCAAAAACTAAGAAAAGTTTTGTTAAAATATAGCGTGAGTATTGCTCCTTCTCATCTCTCCTAGTTCTTCACTTACATTGACTTCGCTTGAGTTTTTACTCAGTTCTGACTTCCTCTTTTGTTTCAAAATTATAGATGGCAACCCCGTCGTCTGATAGCCCGTGGGACTTTTGCTCTCATGCAGAAGATGAAGGCAAGTTCGTGGACATTCTCTGCCAACTGATGCAGCACCTGGATTATAACTGCAAGCCTATCTTTAGAGGCCGAAAGACCCAGACCCTGTACCAAGAATCGTGGGCCATGGAGGTTTTCCTCTATACCAGAGAGAGTGAGTTCATCGCTCACACCTTCGCACCGTGATCCCCAGGCGCTTGTTCAAGTAGTCCAAGATGCAAAGACGCTTCACCCACCCGCCTGACCCAGATGCATGAGGATCTTCTGCTGGAATCGCCCTTCCACTACTTCCTGCCTCTCCAGGAGGGAGAGCTCGACCACGAGATCTTCATCGTCATGTTGTAGTAGTCAGGTTAGTCTAGGTTAGTTAGCAGTGCTTGCTAGGCAGTCTTTTGGTTGCAAGCACTTCCCGTTTCTTCTTTTTTAGATGATGTATTTGTATCTTGTGTCATGGCTTAGCATGGCCTATATGCTATGTTCAGGAGTCATGTAACACCTAATCCCTTAATATAATGCAGCCACTCTAGGCTTTGTATTGTAATTAATCATTTCTCGATAGTTTGAAGTTCTTCTGTTGTGCTCTAGAGGGCTTGTAAACCCTCATATAACTCCTCTAGTTCTAAGCTGAGTTGTTCCCTCAGATGGCACCAAAGAGAGTAGCAGCCCAAGAAATTGGTGCCAGTCGCAAAAAGATGGCAGCGCAGAGGCCACCAGATAGCTACCCCCTAGCAGTTAGCATTTCTCAACAGCTCATCATTCAATCAGTTAGCAACCCAACCACCAAGAGCTCTAACTCCAACTCCGCGTCCCAGTGGGAATCATCTCCACACTCTTTGCTCCACCAGACAATCTGTAGCATCCAACCCAGCAGCTAACCTTCACTGCTTCCACTGTGGAGAAAAAGGGCACCTTCGCCAATAGATTCCCCCAGAAGAAGCAAGCCTAGAAGATCAATTGTTTCTATTGCAGCAACATGGGACATTATGTGAACAGCTGTTTCCAACTTGAAGAACCAGCAAGGAATGTCATCACCACCAACCTCAGCCTTGGCAACGAAGAACTCATCAAGAGCCCCAGCAAGAAGCAAGCCGTACCTGCTGAAGTTCTACCAGACCCAGAAGCTCTGCCAAATGCTTGCCTTGAATGTGGCAAGACAGAACATGTCACTCAATTATGTCCTCCAATACGACAAGATGCAAGACGAGCATGCTTCACATGTGGGCAATACAGACACTATTGCTACACGTGCACAATTCCCTATTGTTCCTGCTGTAAGGAACACCATCAATCAGAACATTGACGTATGAACCAAGTAGCATGCACACATTGTGGAGAGAAAGGACATCAGGTAGACCAATGCCTTGTAAATTGCCCCAACTGCGATGAGAACCATCAACCAGGTGAATGCCTGATGCTTAAAGTTATGTGCTTCCTCTGCAAAGGACAAGATCACCTGCGCCTATCAATGACCAAAGCAGTCGAGTTGCAATAGACAAGTTTCCAAGCCGCTGTGAGAATCATCATGAATGAACTTGGCAAAGACAACCCACCAGTAGGATGCTTCTGTCTTTCTCCTTTGTTCTCTCTCCTCTGGTGTGCTTTTCCCTCTCGCCTATCGTGCTTTTTTTTCTTTCATCTATGAAACCTGTGGAGAATTGTTGAAGATTGTTCAAATGGGTAAATCGCATAGAAGCTATTCTTGTTGGGATTAACTAGTGTGTTTGGATGCCAAGTAAGATGGTTTTGGGAAATCATCGATAGGACTGATTTTGGGAATTGAAAATTTTAAGATTTGCCGAGGTTATAAGAAGTTCTTGTGAACACTAGAGTATGATGATGGATAAGCCTTGACTATGAATGGTTTAAAGAATGGCAGATTGGTGGGTTATATAGATTATGGAGAGAGAAAATAATCGTGGAGGAAAATTTTGATTGATCATGAAGGATATAGGAATCTGAAGTACCGATTTGATTATTAGGAGAAATTATATTTTCATCGAATCTTAAGTTGATTATGATGTTGGTTGGAAACTTGAAATTGAGATATGTGTGCATTAAAGGTAGAGAGTAAAATGCAAAAAGAATTGGATTTTCCTTATCGATTCATGACATTAATTTTGTAGAGTTGGTTAAATTTTGGTTAGATTGTAGAAATACATTATTATTGGACTATGGAAATATAATTGTTGAAGATTGGATTATAGGATTACCAATTCATGATGTTGATTTTGGTGGATTAGGTTGAATCAAGAAAATATGGAATTAATTGGGTATGTTGGTAACATTGGATTCAATTGGATATGATTGAATAGAGAAGTTGGGATTTAAAAGGAATTTTGGTTGGATTATAGAGATATGTTTGGATCGAATTATAGAATTGTACAATTGTTGGATTGACGAGTATCTTACTGGTATTGGAGTTGGACTAAATAATTGTTGGATAGATGGTGATAAAATAATTTGGCGGATTAAATTTGAATTTATGGATTACAAGCAGTCTTTTGGAAGGTTCCATAATAAAGATATTGGATTTATATAAAAACAATTTGGAGGATTGCAATTGATAAATATGCTTAAGGAATTAAGTAAATGATGTCGTGGATTTAGTAAAGAATTTTGGTGGAAGCAATTGCACGATTATAAATTTTGGAGAATTTCGTTCCAAAAAGGGATAGAATAAAATTTAGCATGATCTTGGAGTTTATCGGATTGGAAGATGCGATTATTGCCACTAGATGTTGTGGAATTATGAAGTGAAGAAATCATGCAATCAAAGTGGTGAATCTACTGGATTATTTAAGCTTATGCCTAAGAGAGATTTGGGAATTAAGTTATTATATCGATAGAATGTGAGATTAATTCAATGACTGGATTTTCTTTTAATAGGGAGACTTTATGCTATGCTGGAATAGTGGATTTCAATAATAGTGAGACTTGGATCCAGCAATTTGAAAGACAAAATTGATAGCTTTTTAGTTGGCACTCTAGTACATGGTTGTGAACCAGCATTTGGCATCAGTTTACCAAGTGGAAGCGACCACTACAGCTATCCAATTCCAATTCCAACTCCTGCTCCAGTCGCAACCCCGCATCCCAATGAGAATATCTCTCGCACTCTTCGCTCCGCTGGACAACCTGCCGCAGCCAACCCAATAGCTCATCTTCATTGTTTCAACTATGAAGAAGAATGACACTTTGCTAAAAGGTGCCCTCAACCAGTTACCCCGATGAAGTACAACTTGAGAGCCACACCAGCTCGAGGCTAGACTTTAGCTTCAAGCAAATGTCATCGGACCTTGTAGGCATCCAAAGCTGCTTCCACGCCAAGCCAAAACCCAGGGCTATGTGAACCAAGTCGCCGCCGAAGAGACCCAAGCAGCTTTAGGAGCAATGAGAGGTACGTTCTCTGCCTAACCTAGGAAGCTCGAATCTCGGGGTCAAGATTTCATTTAAGGTGGGTAGGTCTGTAACATCCTGTTTTTCAAAACAGGAATAGTAATTACTTTCGGTTGTTGGTTTTCAAAATTTATGTCAAATTATCAAATAATTTCAAAACTCCTAGCTTCTGTCTAAGCTCGGGTTTGTGTTTCAAACCTCCTTGCAATTCCCGAATTCAAAATTTGGATTTGAATTCCCCTTTTCAAATTTGAGCCTCTTCTCAAATTTGCTTCTTCGTTCAAACTTCGAATTCAAACTTCAAATTTGAACTTCGGTTTTGAAATTCTTTTTCCCCTTCTAGGCTTGGCCCACTTTCCTTCCCGGGCTCAGCCCACTTCCTTTTTCCCCTCGGGCCCCCGGCCCAATTCTCAGTTCCTTCTTGGCCAACCCAAGCCGACCTCTCCTCCTCCTTTGGCATAGCTTGGCCCGAGCCCCCCTGCCTATTTCTTCTTCCCAGAGAACCCGGCCACCACGCCCCTGTCACCGAGTGCTCCCTCTACCACCACCACACGCGCCACTCCCTACTGCCCACCTGATCCCCCACCATGACCACGCCAGCCGAGCCACTCCTACGTGGTCCCGCTTGCGTCACCCACGCTGCCCTAGCAACGAAGTCGTTGCCACTAACATTAGCTCTCACGCTTGTCCTCGCCGCCCTCAAGCTCTGTGCACGTGTGTCACCAATGCGTCGCGCCCACCTCAGCGCCCTAGTCGCATGATGCATGCGCACGTGCACCCGCACCTGCTCGCCTGCGCCCGCGACTGCCTCGCCTTGTCCCATCGCACACTAGCGCCCCTGCCATCCCTTGTCTAGCACTGTCGGTGTTTTAGAACCGAACTTACGTAAAGATTGTTTGATTCGGGGGGTCTCCTAGAATGAAATCACGCAGAAAGATTGACACGGGATTTTTATATGTGTTCAGCCTTCTCAGGAGAGAATAACAACCCTACTCCCTGTGTGTGTGTGGTATTGAGTGTATTCTCAACAATCAGGAAAAACTAAGACTATTACAGATAGTGCTTGTATTGATGGCTCGATCCTCCTTTCCTTTCTCGATTGCCGCTTTTATAGTACGTGAAGGAGCGGTAGTTACTCCAGATAAAGGCGCCATTACCTCCCGTGAAGAAGACGTTAGTAATAATCACCGTGTATTAACTCCTCCACGCCGCTCAACAACTATATACCGTAGATAATGGAGTATTACGTGCCATTACTCATGAGTATAACGGCGAGATGATGATCTGCTTGAATCCCTTAATCAATAAGACCCACTTGTCTCAGAGGTTTATTTGATCATAAGGTGGTCAGAGCTGACCTAGTCGTGAGAAGAACTTACGATTATGAGGTAGTCGTAGTAAGACTTACGACTATTGGGGTAGTCGTAGCATAACTTACGACTATGGGGGTGGTCGACGTAACTTACGACCACCTATTAGGCTCTTCCCTCATAACATTAAGGGTATACTCGTGGTCCACATGACGCCATATTTACCTATAATAAGAATTATAGATAAAAGATAAAATGAGGATTATTATATCCTCGCCATCTAGCCCCCACCTTCAAGTGAAAGTAAGTTACTTGGTAAAGGAGTTATAGATTGCCTTACGACCACGAGAGGATCGAGAAAGATAGTCGAAGGAAAAACTCTTCGATTGTATACTACTTTGACCGTAAATATGCTTGGTCAAGAAAATTACCTACGACTATCAAGTAGTCGAAAAAGCATTCCTACGATCACGAGGTGGTCGAGTATAATGATCGGAAGAAAGAACTTTCCGATTATCATTTCCTTTAGTTGAAAAGATCTAACCAAGGAAGTAATTTCGCTTGAGGTGTAAACGAAACCTGATTTTCTCGAATCGGACACAGCTGGGAATCTCAAACGATGCCCGTTAGCCTTGTCTGTTGAAGCGTTCCAGAGACGGTGGTGACCTTGGAATGTCACGCCCGGCCAAGGTACGTGATTATAAATACCTACCGGGGTAAAACCTAAGATCTTACCTTTCCCCAAATCATTCTACTCGTTCATCATCGTTCTTGTCTTCTCCGCCACCAACTCGTTGAAAATCTCCTCTTTCCGAGAAAAATGGCCGGAGAGTTTCGAATGGGCCGAGTCGAGATGGATACGCAAAGATGCAAACCCTTGTCAATGCCGGAAGATTCCAGAGAAAGTTCTTGTGGAGTGGTTCCCAAGCACATAAGCAAAGAATGGCCGTCGGGGAGGAAGGACAAATCCCCATCTTCGAGCAAAGGACAGAGTGTGGTCTTCAATTACACTCACCCCTTTCTCACATTGATACTCGAGCATTTTGGAGTGGAATTGGTGAACCTTGGTCCTAATTCCATCACCATCTTGAGCGATTCAGATATCTATGTGAGGCGTATTCGAATTCCAATGGATCTTGAGCTTTTTCAAGATTTCTCACTAATGGCTCGACTAACTGAATAGCCGAAGTTGTGGTTTGAAGCTCCATGACGGAAGTCAAAGGAGTATATTCAGATGTTCACTTTCGGTCTTCATGGCGTCATGGAGGAAGAGGTGGTTTTACCGAAAGTCACCTCAGAAGCAGCTCTTTCCTTCAAGGAAGGCTCTTGAAAAGAAAGCTTCTGGGATTCGACTTCAGGGATATCAATCAATGCCCCTCATATTCAAGCCATCAAGGATTTGAAAGTAGAGGGTTGATCGATGGCATGTGGTGAAGGATTTCATCACACGTCGAATTAGTCCTTTGAAGAAACGAGTGCCTCCTATGTGGAGGTACACGGGCCAAAAGACCCCACCGTGGGACTACGAGGGAGGTAAGTGGTTTTTCGACTTAACTCTCGCTTTGGTCTTTCTGCAGTTGTTTAAAGAATGCCTTTATCTGCTTTATACAGATCTTTCACAAGCGTAGATTGACGCTCGAGTCAAACTTATTTGTGAGAAGCCCCATCACCTAGTGTGGCGGTTCTCAAATTATTGCGTTTTATCCGCAAGAGAAAGGTTGAGCGCCTAAAGGTAATCAAAATTGATTTCATCCTTAGAACTTATAGTCGTAGAAAGAACTTACGACTAGAGAAATGTTGTAGAAAAACTTACAACTTAGTAGTGACCGTAGAAAATCTTACTATCGAAGAAAGTGTAGAAAAACTTACGACTTGATATCGGGTCGAGAAGGTCTTACGACTAGTTAGTAATTCTTCTTTTTCTGCTTTTGCTTACGTAAAGTAGGTATGGAAAATCGCTTGAATGACGAAGAAGTCAGACTTGATAACCATCGGTGCAGAGTTGACAAAGACAAAGGCTCACTCCTCCGGTCAAGAGATGTCGACTTACAAGAGCGGCCGACAAGGAGGAGCAAGCTCGAGTTCTAGCCCTTCGACCGCATCCTCTCAGAAGCCTCGTGGGTCGACATAGCCGCAGCTTGAAGCCGAGGCTAAAGCAAATGAGAAAGGAGGTCGGGAAGCGGTTGAACCTCTTAAGCGCAAACCTCGCAAGGCCAAGGTACCTTTTTATTACGACAAGAAAGCTTTCACAGTTTACGCCACTTCTAGATTTGTCAAGCAACTAGAAAAGGAGAACCGGAAGGAGTTTATGTCTTATGTGAAGGACAATCTTGATCCAAATTGAGCCTCATGTTGAGGGTAGCGCCGCTCTTGGAGTGATCGAGACCGATCTCGGTCCTCCGGAAAGTCAAGAGACCATAGAGATGGTCCCTGTTCAAGACTCACGACCAGACGTGGTCATGACTGAACCTATTCCCCAACTTGAACTACGACCAGATGTGGTTGTAGAAAAGAAGTCAAAGAATTCTTCCATCGGGAAGATGGCTCCAAAGTTTCTGATTAAGTCCAGGACGCAGAGGTATGTGAAACAAGCTAAAGTGTAAGAACAGCATTTACCTTTTGCTTTTCACAATTTGACTTGCTATCCTTTTGTTGTTTTTAGCCCGACTCCTTCAAATTTCGAGAATGCTTCCGCTGAGAAGCCTATTGCTACCTCTCCACCGGAGAGACAACAAGGAAGTGGTTGAGGATCATCCTCGGCCTGTGATAGAAGAAGTCGTGGTTCTTGGCGGTTGTCACGACCACCGAAAGTCATAGCTATGGCCACCGAGGCAGACCATAGTTACCGAGGTGGCATCTACAACCAAGAGGTAACCGCTATGACCACCGAGGTTGCAGCTACTACTCTCGAGGTAGCGGCTACACCTATTGAGGCGCGATTCTGACGACCGAGATAGTCGCCATGACCACTAACGTGGTCGTGGGACCAGCAGAGGAAGTCGAGAAGCCTCGCCCAAGGTGGTGATGTGCCCGACCACCGTGCGGGGGAAGGAAATCAAGAGCACCTCCTTCCCGGTACCCAAAGAGAAACTACAATTTCAGACCGGAAGATGAAGAATACTTCAATTTCGCTTACGATTTCTTTTGGCCCCTTCCCATAGTGGGGTCTTCGCCTTTAGATCTGCCATCGAGTCCCCATTCCAAAGACATTCCCAATAGAGGGAACACTTTTGATAATGAGCGCTTTGAGAAGGTTTGGTGGGACCAAGTTGAGAGAGTGGACGAGTCAAGCACCCGTGAGTGTGTACTCAATATTTGCTCGATCAACCATGACTGTAAGTATTTGATGATACTTATACATACAGATATAATCTTCTTATTTCTCACCGCCTTTTGTCTTTTGCGAAAGCCATAGAGCAAATCGCCGTTGTTTCGGTGAATATCATCGACAACTTTTAGAGTCATGACAGAAAGAGGAACTCTGCAAACAGTAGAGAGGTGGTAAGTCACTATTTTTCATAATCATTTTTGACTACTTATATAGTGCTTACAGGTTTGTCATGGAAAAACTCACGACTAGGTAATCGGTCATTAAAGATTTACTTACCAAAGGGCTTTGTTCGTAGAAGAACTTATTTAATAGGTGATGGTCGAGAAGATCTTACGACCATGAGATTTTGTCGAGAAAAACTTACGACTAGGTCGATGGTTGTAGAAGAACTTACAACCGATTGACCAATGCTTATGTTCACTTTTATCCTTTGCAAAGTTGAATAAAGGACGCAAAGACCTTAGCCGACTACCGATTATGAAAAGAGGAGTCAAAAAGCTATGGGAAAAAGTAGAATTCCTTTTGGGAAACTTAAAGAAGCCAACTCGCAAACGCCAAATTGCGTGAAGGAATAAATAAAGAGTGCTTGAACTTAAGACCTGCCATTTACTTTGATCTTTATCTAACTCTCGCTTCTTTTTCGTAAAAAGAAGATGAGATGAGAAAGCTCCTAATGAAGTCAAAGAGAAAACTTCACTATTCACGAGCTTACTCAGATGTCCAAAAATAAAGATCAAGATCTTGAGACGCCGAGAACTCGAATATCGTAAGTAATTCGTTACTCGCAGCCCTTTACGAAGTTATTTCCTTTTCTTACTCCCACCTTTTCTAGGAATGGATCTTGAATTGGGAAGACTCGAGACCCAAATCACGGAAAAACCATGATTTATAACGAGCACCGTCCCTTATTGCAAAGAAGAATGCAGAGGACATTAGATCATGGGAGAAAAGCATGCCGAGACCATTGCTTCCCATAATGAAGAGGTCAAGAAGTTGATTCTCACTAGTGGGTAAGAAATTCTTTTACCCGTGATTATTTTTCTTTTCTTTTCCTCTAGAAGTTTATCTTTGTTTGACCAATCTTATTCTTTTCGTAACAAGTGGTCGAAAACAAAAAGCTTGCGAGGCTTCGATTTGTACCCAACAGAGATGGAAGCAATGAAGATTAAACTTCAAGGCAACATCACGCCCTCAACAATGTGCTTGGTGAGCTACATAGTGAGGAAAGACTCTCAAGATGATACGATAACCGCCACATAAGTACTATTGGGGATCAAATCGGACTTTGCAAGATCCGGTGACTACTCAAGGCCAACCAAGTGAATCGATAAAGGAAGCGGTCGAATCGCAGAAGTTATGCATTAGCAAAACTTAAAGCTCATGACCCCAACCTTAATGTGCAACCTCTCGGCCGACTTCGACGCTTCCAAGCGAAGGAAGACGCCGATGGAGGAAATGCAATCAGTTGGCCGGAAAGTTTCAGAGGAGATGCAATTGGGATCTCCCTCTTTAGAGTAGCTTGTAATAAACCTGTGAAAAACAAGCTTTTGTTGATGTAATATATGATCCATCTTGTTTCCTGCAAATTATCTTATCGAGTAGTTAGTAACTCAAAAGATAATTAACGAATTTTAAAGACTAAAAAATGAAGTCAAATTAATGACTTTATCCTAGCCCCCGACTATTTGCTTAGTTTGTTGAAACTAAGTAAATAGTCTTGTCTCTTCAAATCATCTTGTCGAGTAGTTAGTAACTCAAAAGATAATTAACGAATTTAAAGACTAAGAATTGAAATCAAATTATCCTAGCCCCCGACTATTTGCTGAGTTTGTTTAGACAAACTAAGTAAATAGTCTTTAGAAAGGGTTTCTGAAAACAGAGAGGTTTGTTTAACTTGTAGTATTTGGCCCCAATTGTCATGCACTGGTCGAAAGAGTGATAACGAATTGACACTAGGAAGTTCCTTCTAGTGGGTAGGACCACGTGCAGAGAGGAGAGGCTTCGACTAGGTAATGTTAACATCTCCGACTAGATTAATTAAATCGAGAACAGCAACTTGAGTTAAACAAACATCCAGAGAACTTCAAAAAATTCGTTCGCCCTTCTTTGGAGGATTCAATAAGTCTGCCCTGTTATCAAGAGTTGGAAACTGAACGATGCTAGGAAGTTCCTTCTAGTGGGCGTGACCACGCGCGAGAGAGGAGAGACTTGACTAGATGTGTTTCTTCCTCCGACTTAGTTAAGACGAATTGAATACACCAAAGGTAGTGAATAAATCTTAAAAGTGCACTCGCTTAGAATATTTTTCAAAAATGAAGTGAAGAAATAATCTAAGGTGAAAGGAGTTGGCCTTCAAAAAAATTTTCAACTAAATAAAACCCGAGTTCTTTGTGTTGGCAACAAAAGCGAGTAACGAGTTGACACTAGGAAGCTCCTTCTAGTGGGCAGGACCACATGCAGAGAGGAGAGGCTTCGACTAGGTGGTGTTATCTGCCTTGCTACCAGTGTAAAGAAAACAGGGTGTTTGAAACATAGTCGAAAGATTATGAAAGCACTACTCAAAAGTAAGACAATAGAGATAGAGAAAACTTGAGTCTTTATTGTCCGAATGATTGGTTACACGTAGAACTTGCGTAACTGGTCGATGTTCCAAGAATTCGAGAGAACCTCGCCGCCTTCCATTGCCAATCGTATCACCTCGACGAGTAACTTCGACCATCGTAAGGACCTTCCCACTTGAGAGAAAGTTTGTTCCGATTAGACTTGATTGGCAAAGCCTCAATACTAAGTCACCTACAAGAAGGTCATGAGGTTGACCTTCACGATCGTAGTATCTTCGCAGGCTTGTTGGTAGACCGCCAATGAATTAGGGCCTGGTTTCTCCTTTCTTCAAGTAGATTAATATCATCTCGTCAATTTGTTCCCCGTTGAGTCTCGTGGAATGTTTCACTGTGTTGACCGTAGCTTTAGTTCCGGAGGAAGCATGGCTTCAAAGACCAAGACTAGAAAGAAAGGTGTTTCTCCCGAGTCTGACCGGTAGTTGTATCTGAATCGCCCATAATACAGAGGGTAACTCTTGTACCCAAGCCCCGAGCGCTTGATTTAGAAATGGTCGAAAACTCGAGTTTTAATTCCTCTCATTATTTGGCCGCTTGACGCTCGATCGCCCCATTACTCGGGGATGGGCCATGTAAGCATAACACAACTTGGTACCTGAACTCGTCGCAAAATTCACGAAATTTTGCGCCGAAAAATTGCTTACCATTATCTCGTAATTATTCGACTTGGTACTCCAAATCGAGTAATTACGATCTCATCATAAATCGCTTTTGCCGCCTCCTTGTTATCGATCATAGGTTCGGCTTCAATCCATTTTGTGAACGATCAATAGCCACAAAGGAACATGAAACCTCCTGGAGCTGGGGAACGGTCCCAGATATTAAGACCCAGGTGTTGCAAAAAGGCCAAGATAGAGGTATTGTTTGTAATGCCCGAGTTGGTTGGTGTATTTGCCTGCTATGAAACTGGCACTGGACACACTTTTTAACCAACTCTTTAGCATCGTATAGGGCTGTTGGCCAGTAAAAACCTTGTCGAAAAGCCTTGCCGACCAACGCTCAGAGGAAGCATGATTTCCAGATGCCACCATGTATGTCGTGAAGGAGTGTTAATCCTTCGCTCTGCGGAATTGTAACATCCCAAAATTTAGGTTTTCAAAAATCTTTTGATTAGTTTAGGTCCCTGGAAAATTTCGCCAATTTTATTCGGATTAATAAAGCTTAATTGGGAATTTTCTAAATTAAAAATATTTAATTTGACTAATCTAAACATCAATTAAATAAAAATCTGTGTTATTTGGCTTCCTTGTGTTCCAATAAATTTTCTGGTATTTTTTGAGTTTTTTCTGGATTTGTTTGCTATTTATTTGGATCTCCTTGATTTTTAGGATTTTATTTAATTCCAAAAATCCTGCTTTTCTCTCTCCTGCCGCACTGCTACAGTAACCATCGGGGCACTGTTCATCCTCAACCTCCAGCCGAGTCCAGAACCGCTCCCAGAACGTGTACGCAACCAGCCCAAACATTTCAAAATTCCATATCTTTCTCCTCGGTGCGTATAAAAACAAACCGTTTGCGCTCACGCGTCCGTTTTGATCTCCTCTCTCAATCCCCTGATTTGGTTTTCTCCGAATCAATCTAGTTTCGTCGCAATATGCAGAAAACCGAGCTTCAACCGAAATTCTTCTCCGACGAACTGCGCCTTCATCCGACGTCCTCCGGCCGAACCGTCTGCGGCGTTGGCTTCGCGTCGTCGTCCTCTACGTCATGCTTCCTTCCCCTTCGCCCGAAGATCGCTGGAGCACCGTCGGCCATGTCGAGCCATGACGTTCGTCGAGCTCCTCGCTTCCTCGGTGAGTTTTTCTAAAATCCGATCGCGTCATCTCGTGCCCCTCATTCATACCTATTTTTCCCCTCTTTTAGATTCAAGTTTCATCCACCGTGCGCTGAGAATCGAGCGTTCTCTCGCCTCTTGTACGTCATCCTTCTCCGGCCAATTACTCCGCAACCGTTGATCCCCTGCCTTCAACTCCACCACCGTTGGGTTCGCATCGCCGCGTTCTACGCCGTGCTCACCTCCCTTTTCGCAGAGCATCGCCGGAAGAGTTACGCGTCCGTGAGGCCGCCGTGGTCGCCGTTCTTCGCGTCGCTGCCGTCGCATGGAGCCGAATCTTGATGTCTGGACCGCGTCATCATCTCCGCCTCGTCGTTTCCTTTCCGTTTTGCCCCTTCGCCGCCGTCGCGTCGCCTCCGGCCGCCGGCCACACCATGCGCATGAATCAACATGCACTGTTCATGCATGGGTATAGTTCCTGTTGCGTTTCATCTCACGTATTACGTTCTTTGTCTCTGTTAATGCTCATGGCTAATTCTGTTCCTTTGCTTTGCCATGTTAGCTGCCTCCATACGACAGGAAGACAGGCCGCATGAACTCCAGTATGATCTTCTATTATTTCGCTTTCTCCTCTAACCTTCTCTGTTATTTCTGTGCGTTGTCTTCTGTTAATTCTTTCTATCAATTGCCATCTCATGCACAGAGCTGCCATCTCAATGCCCCCATCTTGCATCAGAACCATCCGCCTATCTTTCCTCTATTTGTTGTATTCAGTTCTCAATTCCTTCTCGAACCGACGAGGTAGTATTTCTAATACACCTCTCTAATTATTTGTTTAGCCCTTGCTTTGTCATCTAAATCTCAAAATCTGCATCCCATGCCATGATGCGCTATAGCAGTCGAAAGACTCCTTGCTCTCGGTGATGTTGCCCTCTGTTGGTTCTCTTTTTGGTTCGTTCCTTGTCCGATGATTAGACAGCATCATCTTAATTTCCTTTGTATTAATTCTCTAATCTTTGCCTTGCCTTCTCACCACTAAAATCCTTGCCGCATACACTATTCATTCTTTGAGTCCAAGACGGGGGTGTTAGCTCCATGGCTTCTTTAGATGTCTTGCTCTCGTTAATCCATATCTCGCTATCTCATACTACGTGGTCGCTACATCCACACCGCCTTGAGCCAGCTTTAACAGAGCCCGGTGTCGCTCAGAGCTTCGTTAAAAGCACCCTTTTGTTCCTATATTGTGCCGATGATTTGTGCTTCCCTATTGTTCTTTCGAATCTAAGTGGTTCTCTCTGTTAACCCATTATCTCTCTTTGCTTTGCCATGTCAATGTTTCTCGCTACCAAATTTAACTCCTTTCTATGCTTGTTCATTGTTGGTGTTGCAACCGTAAGCATGTTTCTCCGGTTGTTCTATACTAAGATGGGTCCCATGTGTCATGGAAGGAAATAAATCCTTCTTTCTCTTCCATGTTAACCCCACGTGTCATCCTCTCAATTAGAAACCCTAATTATTTCTCTCTCTTACGCACGGGTCCGCGATGTCACCAACCTTTGGTCAAACCCTAGCCATGAGCTTGGTCCACTTTGGACTAGCATATCTCGTGGACTGGTCCATAGACCAATGGCCCACATGTTAAACCCTAGTCCTATTTTAGGAATTAATTTAATTCTTCAAAAGTCCTTTATCCAATTGGTCCCACATGTCATTCACTATCCTTGTCCTCTCTTACTTACCAAAGGACCCCACTTGTAAGTCTCTAAATTCTTTATTTTATTTGATCCAAAGGAATATTCTCTAAATATTCTTTTCTCTCTAATTTCATCATTTTTGTGATCTTTCAAAGCTCATATCTTTCGTGATCCGAACTCCGATTGAGTCCATTCAAATTTCTAAATTCATCTCAAATCAATATCTATCTATCTGAGATTATTATTTAATTTTTGGAGTTTGTTCGCTCTCTGTTGTTTATTTATTTGGTTTATTTACTTGTTTATGAAAGTAGACATCGACATCATGAGAAGTCTTGATCAAGAAGGAGCGTAAGATCAAGGAAGTAGAAGATTAAAGTCTAAATAAGATCGTCATTACTAGCAAGGCAAGTTGTACCTTTGATCATATTGAATCCCAGTGTTCTAAAAGTATCTTGATTCAAATTATTGCATTTACTTTAAGTATTTATTTAAATGCTTTTGGGTTTAGTTAACAATCCAAATTGTTATAACATCCTTGTCTAATTGATATGCCATAATCTTTTGTCACCCTAGCTTGGTTATTTAATAGTTGGTATTATTGTAGCACCAACGTGGGTTGGTTAGATGCGATTAGTTTGCTTAGCCATGCTACGAGTCACCATCTCATGTAGTTACAAATATAAACTTGACTAAGTGACTATGGAACTATGTGATAAAACTGTGTACTGTGTGCTATTATGGCATGTGTTGCACTTAACCAATGGGTGGGAAAAGATTTAGACTGAGGCAAGTGGTGGATATCTGTGAATCGTGGAAACTGTGACATGGTGGCTGTGTGAATTGGTGGGATGTGTGAATGTGGTGATCTGTGTGGACAATAATCATGTGATCTGTGTGAATAATAATCTGTGTGGTGTGTGGTTTAGTTGGCATGTGGAAGTCTTGCCTTGGTCAATTAAGGACTTCACCCTTGTGCGCCATTGAACCGAGCCTCTGCATTTACGACCACATGTCTGCTTGAGACTGCCTAGCATAGTAAGATGAATTTTCAAATGCTTTGTTGTGATCACCGATCCAGCTTGATTACATCTTGTGGGTAAAGTGTACAAACTCTCAGCAGAGTGTTAAACAATCTATTCAATAGTCGCGTCATGGTCATGGACAATGCTCGGGATTTCACACTAGGTAGATTTTCATAAAAGCGTGTGGGAAAGGAGTCAGGTGGTCTAAATCATATGGCTATGTGAATAACTGTTTAGGTCAGTGTGTCTTTGTGAAATCAATCATTAAATTATTACTTCTATTTGTTTTACTTGCTTTCAATCTATTATTTGTATTCAATTGCAAATGTTGCATTTCTCGCAAAATAACCACGAATGCCATTCCTTTGGAATAAGCCCTGCATCTATAAATTGCATTTACGTGGTATGACTTATGTAGTGCGGTGTACTTACGCTTGCTTTGACGAATCAAGCGTAGTGAAGGAATCGCCGACCAACAAGGCCTACTTCAAGGATCGTGGAGAACTAGGTCGCGACCTGACCATTGCTGTGGGCATATGGATGGGCTTCACCGAGTTATCCCATTTCGCTCATTGCAGCCTTCATTGAGCTTTCCGCCTTCGAGGCATTAATAGTAAGCTTTGACCTTAAGGTCTTTACTCGATGTTTATTGTTATTTGCCTATTTATTAGTTATCTTTGTATATGGAATTGATATTTCACCGATGTTGTCACTGTGTGTGCACTAAGCGTGATCCCGGACTAGTCACGAGATACATAGAGGGTCCAGAATTGTATTTTTGGGTCCCGACAGAGGTGGTATCAGAGCCATATCGACTGTAGGTCGTGACCTTAGTTAGAATGGCCGTTTTTAAGGAAACTTCAAAACCTATTTTACAAATGAAAAATCTTAATGATGTGCTATTCTCATCTTGTCTAGCTTCTAACTCTTCCAATCTATTCCATTCTCATCTATATTCTTACTCACCATTTTGAGTATTAAATTGGACTCGCTTCCCTCATAACTTCTATAGTTGTCGTTATCTGTACCAAATGTCTTGGTGGATGCCCAAGAGTTGTTTAGAGCAACTCTTTGAAGACCATGCAACCACCAACAACGACGATCGACATCTCCTCATGTGTTCAAGACAGTTCGTCACAAGAATTGAAGACCAAGAAGAAGTCTTACGTCGCCCCGTCTTTCTCCAAGATTCGCCTGCAAGGATCGGAAGCAGTCAACGTTTGATGAAGACCGTGACCAGTTCGAGTTTTCTTCGGACCAGCCATATAAGATTGATTAGCGTAGGCTCCTCTCGTGTGTTGAGCCAAGTCACCTAGTTAAGTTAGAGTTTAATCGAATAGACGATTAGCTTTCGTCTTCTTTCTCTTGTGTGTAGTTCGTCTGTGAGCTTTATACTTCTTAATAGCTTTCCGGCTATTTGTGTTCTTTTGTGTTCCCTGGGTTAAACCTGCTCCCTTGGTAGATTGTCTTCCCTTACCTTATGCTTTTCCCTCTCATCTATTAGCCTTGGTCAGCCAGCAGATAGAGAACCCGAGTAAAGCCAACCTTGTCAGTAATCTTGAGATAGTCTGTGCCAGCTCAGATCCTGTCAATCCCAGTGAACAGTTGCCAGTACCGGAAGTAGAAGATCCAATCATGGAACATTTCTTGGTAGTTCAGACCCAATTCATGAACACAATGATGCAGAACATGAACAACATGATGACCCAGTAGAATCAGACCACCGTTGCCTTAGTCAATTTGATGAATCAGAATAATCAAGCAGACCATCGCCCGTTCGGTGTCGCCACAAGCGGACGATAACCAACAACTATCTTGGCCGCGATAGTGATGCATCCGCACGAGCCGCTTCTCTACCACCCGAATCGACTTATGCCAACGCATTTATGCAACCGGGATAGTAGTAACCTCTGTGGTGATGCACGACTCGTTGCCATCCCAACGGCACGCCCTCAGCCCAAGTTGGCGAAGTTCATGAGGACCAAGCCACCTGTCTTTGAAGGATCAACTGCACTCAGGAATGCAGAATCCTGGATTCGCACCATAGAAGAAAAGCTAATTGTTGCGCAATACAACGATAATGAGAAAGTTTTCTGCGACGATAATGAGAAAGTTTTCTATGCTGCTCGTCAGTTAGAAGGAGTTGCATTAGATTGGTGGGAAAAATTCCGCGCCGCCCATCAGGACAAGCTGACCATCACCTGGTCAGAGTTCACCGCTGCTTTTCGTCAACAGCAAGTGACATCAAGTAAGAGTGATCAAGAGAAACCTGATATTTCGACATCCTACACCAAATCCAGCCGTTGTCATTTGAAGTGCTGCCAACCAGATAAGTCAAAAGATTGTGCATGTATTCGTTGTGGAGAAATAGGCCATAGCGCCGATGAGCACAATATCAATTGTTCCAGTTGCGAAGGAAACCATTCCGTTGGAGAATGTCCAATGAGCAAGATCACATGCTTCTTATGTGAAGGCGATGACCATTGTCCGAGCCAGTGCCCCATGTACTCAGTGTTGACTTCTGCAACACAACTTCAGCGAGAAAATTTTCGAGCCACAGTCAGAGATTTAGCAAAAGAAATCAAGCCATTGTCAGTGCAAGATATGTCAGTGGAAGAATACCAAAATAGTCGCTCTACCATAGTCTCATCAGAAAAGTCACGAGCTTCGACCCGTGTATGCTACAGTTGTCGTGGAAAAGGTCACTACATCAGCCAGTGTTATTAGAAGAACCAGTCACTCACTCCAGATGCAAGAATCCCAAAAGCTGTTAAAAGAGTTTGCGAGATATGATGGAAGCAGATCGATGATTTTCTCGAGATAAAGGCAATGTTAAATCAAGCCTACCAAATTTCGAAGTGTTAGTATTTATTGTAAAGTGAAATGGTAGCCCAAGGATGTGCGAGAATCTCGGTATATCCAGAGCTAATCTTCGGACGCCGAGTCACTTTGTTTGAGTTTTGAGTGAGAATTTCAACTTTCTCGAGAATCATCTGTGAACAAAGCGATGTCGATTAAATATCGAAAGCGATCATTTCAAGATAGCCAAGACCCTCCTCATTGTAAAGAACAAGATCGCCTAGGTCACCGTAAGATGAACCAATCGGTGAAATTTCGGAAGAGCTATCGCAATAATCTATTGTTCATCACTAAAGTTACTTGTGGAATCCAAGTGGGTCTTGATCGGTCTGACAAGATATCTGTTGAACCCCGAGTTCAAACCGATGCTAGAAAATTAGGCTTGACTAGGCGGTTTGTCAAAGAAATCATTGTTCATTCCTACTAATATCGCCGAGTTTGAAGATCGTCTAGCAAAGTGGCATACGTCGAGAGATGGTATTCACGAAATTGGTATAGTGTCGATCGACAAAGATGACCAGTTTGCACGAAGTGTCAGAAAAGCTAGTGTCGATCGAGGATCCCGCTTTACCGTGGTCACGTGACAGAGTGTCTATGAAACCCGGATGCTCGTTTCAATTCCAGATCGTATCACCCTAAATCACGGTAGTTTGAAAATGAGTCGTGTCTTAACTCATGGTACCAGGTCGAGCAAGTAAGTGTTCTGTGCAGAGTTTCCCTACAATACCAGATGTCAGCCAGTTCGCAGTTGTCACTCTCAGAAGTTCGCAGAGTTTTGATCGTAAGTCATTACTCAGCTAAGGGCAGATCAGATCACAAAGAATGTGGATTTTGCATTAATCATGAAACAGAAGCCCAAGAGTCTTTAATCCTAAAGGGATTGTGAGTAGCCTAGTTCACGCAGAAAAGCTATGCGTATTATGCAGATTATCACCCTCGCAGTCATGTCTATCATCAGGATACCTGTTGAAGATCTATGTGAAGGATTGTACGATAGAGATGATAGAGATGTGTCAGCCTGTTCAGATTTTGAAGCTCGGAAGAAGAGTTAGTTTTCAATCTAAGTTGCCAGTTAGCAGCAGAATCTCCTCAACTCCAGAAGTGTCTGCGAGCACCGATCAAGCAGCCCCGTTAAAAGCAATCGAGTTTCAAGATGCCTTTCCGCCAAGAGATTCGCCAAGTTTCTATTGAAGCAAGAAGTTCAGCAAGAAGCAAGGTGTTGTTCCGTGAAGAGTTCAAAAGAGCAGCTGTCAAAGTCAAATCAGTTCGAAAGCCAAAAGAGAACCCGAAGGCTGAGTTTTTAACCTATTTCTATAGCCAGCCTGAATCTCGGGGACGAGATTCCTTTAAGGGGGGGGAGGTTTGTAACATCCCAAAATTTAGGTTTTCAAAAATCTTTTGATTAGTTTAGGTCCTTGGAAAATTTCGCCAATTTTATTCGGATTAATAAAGCTTAATTGGGAATTTTCTAAATTAAAAATATTTAATTTGACTAATCTAAACATCAATTAAATAAAAATCTGTGTTATTTGGCTTCCTTGTGTTCCAAGAAATTTTCTGGTATTTTTTAAGTTTTTTCTAGATTTGTTTGCTATTTATTTGGATCTCCTTGATTTTTAGGATTTTATTTAATTCCAAAAATCCTGCTTTTCTCTCTCCTGCCGCACTGCTACAGTACCATCGGGGCACTGTTCATCCTCAACCTCCAGCCGAGTCCAGAACCGCTCCCAGAACGTGTACGCAACCAGCCCAAACATTTCAAAATTCCATATCTTTCTCCTCGGTGCGTATAAAAACGAACCGTTTGCGCTCACGCGTCCGTTTTGATCTCCTCTCTCAATCCCCTGATTTGGTTTTCTCCGAATCAATCTAGTTTCGTCGCAATATGCAGAAAACCGAGCTTCAACCGAAATTCTTCTCCGACGAACTGTGCCTTCATCCGACGTCCTCCGGCCGAACCGTCTGCGGCGTTGGCTTCGCGTCGTCGTCCTCTACGTCATGCTTCCTTCCCCTTCGCCCGAAGATCGCCGGAGCACCGTCGGCCATGTCAAGCCATGACGTTCGTCGAGCTCCTCGCTTCCTCGGTGAGTTTTTCTAAAATCCGATCGCGTCATCTCGTGCCCCTCATTCATACCTATTTTTCCCCTCTTTTAGATTCAAGTTTCATCCACCGTGCGCTGAGAATCGAGCGTTCTCTCGCCTCTTGTACGTCATCCTTCTCCGGCCAATTACTCCGCAACCGTTGATCCCCTGCCTTCAACTCCACCACCGTTGGGTTCGCATCGCCGCGTTCTACGCCGTGCTCACCTCCCTTTTCGCAGAGCATCGCCGGAAGAGTTACGCGTCCGTGAGGCCGCCGTGGTCGCCGTTCTTCGCGTCGCTGCCGTCGCATGGAGCCGAATCTTGATGTCTGGACCGCGTCATCATCTCCGCCTCGTCGTTTCCTTTCCGTTTTGCCCCTTCGCCGCCGTCGCGTCGCCTCCGGCCGCCGGCCACACCATGCGCATGAATCAACATGCACTGTTCATGCATGGGTATAGTTCCTGTTGCGTTTCATCTCACGTATTACGTTCTTTGTCTCTGTTAATGCTCATGGCTAATTCTGTTCCTTTGCTTTGCCATGTTAGCTGCCTCCATACGACAGGAAGACAGGCCGCATGAACTCCAGTATGATCTTCTATTATTTCGTTTCTCCTCTAACCTTCTCTGTTATTTCTGTGCGTTGTCTTCTCTGTTAATTCTTTCTATCAATTGCCATCTCATGCACAGAGCTGCCATCTCAATGCCCCCATCTTGCATCAGAACCATCCGCCCTATCTTTCCTCTATTTGTTGTATTCAGTTCTCAATTCCTTCTGAACCGACGAGGTAGTATTTCTCTAATACACGCCTCTCTGTTAATTATTTGTTTAGCCCTTGCTTTGTCATCTAAATCTCAAAATCTGGCATCCCATGCCATGATGCGCCATAGCAGTCGGCGCACTCCTTGCTCTCGGTGATGTTGCCCTCTGTTGGTTCTCTTTTGGGTTCGTTCCTTGTCTGATGATTAGACAGGCATCATCTTAATTTCCCTTGTATTAATTCTCTAATCTTTGCCTTGCCTTCTCACCACTAAAATCCTTGCCGCATACACTATTCATTGCTGAGTCCAGTACGTGGGGTGTTCGTTCCATGGCTTCTTTAGATGTCTTGCTCTCTGTTAATCCATATCTCTGCTATCTCATACTACGTGGTACGCTACATCCACACCGCTTGAGCAGTAGAGCACAGAGCACTGTGTCTTTCTCAGCCTCGTTAAAGCGACCCTTTTGTTCCTATATTGTCTTTGATGATTTGTGCTTCCTATTGTTCTTCGAATCTAAGTGGGTTCTCTCTGTTAACCCATTATCTCTCTTTGCTTTGCCATGTCAATGTTTCTCGCCACCAGAACTCCTTTCTATGCTTGCTTGTCGCATTGGGTGTTGCAACCAAGCATGTTTCTCTGGTTGTTCTATACGGCATGGGTCCCATGTGTCATGGAAGGAAATAAATCCTTCTTTCTCTTCCATATTAACCCCACGTGTCATCCTCTCAATTAGAAACCCTAATTATTTCTCTCTCTACGTCGGGTCCCGCATGTCACTCAACCTTTGGTCAAACCCTAGCCATGAGATTGGTCCACTTTGGACTAGCATATCTCTGTGGACCTGGTCCATAGACCAATGGCCCACATGTTAAACCCTAGTCCTATTTTCGGGAATTAATTTAATTCTTCAAAAGTCCTTTATCCAATTGGTCCCACATGTCATTCACTATCCTTGTCCTCTCTTACTTACCAGTGGACCCCACTTGTAAGTCTCTAAATTCTTTTATTTTATTTGATCCAAAGGAATATTCTCTAAATATTCTTTTCTCTCTAATTTCATCATTTTTGTGATCTTTCAAAGCTCATATCTTTCGCATCCGAACTCCGATTGAGTCCATTCAAATTTCTAAATTCATCTCAAATCAATATCTATCTATCTGAGATTATTATTTAATTTTTGGAGTTTGTTCGCTCTCTGTTGTTTATTTATTTGGTTTATTTACTTGTTTGCGAGTAGACATCGATACTGCGAGAAGTGCTGATCAAGAAGGAGCAGAAGATCAAGGAAGTAGAAGATTAAAGTCTAAATAAGATCGTCATTGCTAGCAAGGCAAGTTGTACCTTTGATCATATTGAATCCCAGTGTTCTAAAAGTATCTTGATTCAAATTATTGCATTTACTTTAAGTATTTATTTAAATGCTTTTGGGTTTAGTTAACAATCCAAATTGTTATAACATCCTTGTCTAATTGATATGCCATAATCTTTTGTCACCCTAGCTTGGTTATTTAATAGTTGGTATTATTGTAGCACCAACGTGGGTTGGTTAGATGCGATTAGTTTGCTTAGTCATGCTACGAGTCACCATCTCATGTAGTTACAAATATAAACTTGACTAAGTGACTATGGAACTATGTGATAAAACTGTGTGTACTGTGTGCTATTATGGCATGTGTTGCACTTAACCAACTGGGTGGGAAAAGATTTAGACTGAGGCAAGTGGTGGATACTGTGTGAACTGGTGGAAACTGTGTGACATGGTGGCTGTGTGAATTGGTGGACTGTGTGAACTGTGTGATCTGTGTGGACAATAATCTGTGTGATCTGTGTGAATAATAATCTGTGTGGCTGTGTGGTTTAGTTGGCATGTGGAAGTCTTGCCTTGGTCAATTAAGGACTTCACCTTGTGCGCCATTGAACTGAGCCCCCTGTACGACCACATGTCTGTTTTGAGACGGGCCTAGCATAGTAAGATGAATTTTCTGAAATGCTTTGTTGTGATCATTTCGATCCAGCTTGATTACATCTTGTGGGTAAAGTGTACAAACTCTGCAGAGTGTTAAACAATCTATTGAATAGCAGCGTCATGGTCATGGACAATGCTCGGGATTTCACACTAGGGTAGATTTTCATAAAGCGTGTGGGAAGGGAGCGTGTGGTCTAAATCATATGGCTATGTGAATAATCTGTTTAGGGTCAGTATGTGTCTTTGTGAAATCAATCATTAAATTATTACTGCTTATTTGTTTTACTTGCTTTCAATCTATTATTTGTATTCAATTGCAAATGTTGCATTTACGCAAAATAACCACGTAATGCCATTCCTTTGGAATAAGCCTCGCATCTATAAATTGCATTTCGTGGGTATGACTTATGTAGTATGGTGTGTACTTACGCTTGCTTTGACGAATCAAGCGTAAGTGAAGGAATCACCACCAACAAGGCCTACTTCAAGGATCGTGGAGAACTAGGTCACAAGACCCCAAATTTGATTGCTGTGGGCATATGGATGGGCTTCACCGAGTTATCCCATTTCGCTCACGCAGCTTCATTGAGCTTTCCATATTCCGAGGCATTAATAGTAAGCTTTGACCTTAAGGTCTTTACTCGATGTTTATTGTTATTTGCCTATTTATTAGTTATCTTTGTATATGGAATTGATATTTCACCGATGTTGTCACTTTGTGTGCACTAGCGTGATCCTCGGACTAGTCAAGATACACAGAGGGTCCAGACTGTATTTTTGGGTCCCGGACAGAATGCATCGCATGAGCACCCCTTGAGTACCCTTTTATAGAGAACTCCGTCGACCAAAGTATACATTTTGGCTTTTTCGGGATAAGCGATCGCCTCGAGATCGCCTTGAATATAGAACCCTTCTAAAGATAATCATAGATGGGCACCATCCATGTATCCTCGTACTCTAGAGAGGCTTGTCTCAATAGGAGGTGTCTCGGCTCGTCGACCGAAAGGCTTCGAGTTGTTCCAAGAAGACTCCTTTTGGTACTTCAGATCGGAAGAAGCTATTCGAGCAAAAGGTGATGCGAGAAATTATCCTTCGAGGATGAATTGTGCCTCGAAACCTAAAAATGCTTTTCTAGCTTACGTACTTCCGATAAGTACCGAGACATTGTCGGGTTAGAAACCTTTGGTACTCTTTGCCGACTTGATTCACGACTAGTTGAGAGTCTCCTCTCACGGCGATCGGCGAATCGAGAGCTTTCGCGGCTCGTATACCGACTAGCAAACCTTCAGATTCTCGCCACGTTATTAGTGGCCCGAAAGTTTAATTGTATGGCATACTTTAAGGTCTCTCGGTAGGAGATACGGGACCACCCCAACCCGAGCCACTTAAAGTAAGCGACCCGTCAAAGTACATAGATCCCATCGGTCGTGGGAATCGTCTTGGGGATCTGAGCAGTTCAGATTTGTCCATTCGGCGACAAAGTTTGCCAAGATCTGGGATTTAATGGCCGTTCGGGACACGAAATGGATGTCGAACTCCCCAAGTTCGACCGACCATTGCCATGCGCCCATTGTTTCCCTAATACGGAGGATCGCTCCCAAGGGAAACTCGGGCAGCCAAACTAGTTTGTGCGCTGAAAATAATACCGCAGATTTCCTCGAAGACATGAGGAGGGCATATAGAAGCTTTTGGACCGAGGTAACACTCCTTAGGTCCGTGTAAACTTCAGCGACGTAGTAGGCCGGTCGTTGTACATTTTCACGTTCTCGACCACTCTGCGCTTCTTTGCTGGCGTGGCACTAGGTAAACCAAGGCGTTTCTTCCGGCCTCGGAGAGACCGAATAGGAGCACTCGTGAAGGTACCTCTTGACATCCTCAAAGGCAGCATTTGCCTCTTTCGACCACTCAAAACCTTCGTGTTTCCTTAGAAGTTTAAAGAAAGGTAGTCCCTTTTCTCCCGATCGTGCGATGAAACGACTTAAAGCCGCCATGCACCCGGTGAGTTCTCGGACTTCTTTCCGTGTAGTTGGGCGCATTTCAAAAATGGCTTTTATCTTTTGAGGTTTGCTTGATTCCTCGTATTGATACTAGGAATCTAAGCAATTTCCAAGAGATTCAAATACACACTTCTCGAGATTAAGTTTTAAGCGATGTTTTACGAGATTGTCTAACGTTTCTTCGGTCGAGAATATGATTAAGTCTCTTGATGCTTTTGACAACTAGATCATCAACATAGGCTTCTAGATTTCGCCTAATTGAGATGAAAAAGTTGCTGCATCAAGCGTTGAAAAAAAGCGCTGCATTTTTAGACCAAATGGCATTTTGACATAGCAAAATATACCAAATGGTGTAATAAATGTGGTCTTTTCTTCATCGTCTAGACACATATTGATCGGTGGTATCCGAATATGCATCTAAAAACTTAACATTTCACAACCTGCGAGAGAGTCAACCAACCGATCGTCTGAGGTAAAGGAAAATCGTCTTTTGGACAAGCTTTATTAAGATCATTAAAGTCTCGCACATCGCCATTTGCCGTTTGACTTTCTAACCATTACAGGTTAGCCAACCATTACGGATGGTTGACCTCTCTTAAAAGCACGCTTAAGTAGCTTATCAATTCGATTTAATAGCATCTCGCCGATCGAGGGCAAATCTCCGCAATTTTTGTTTTACGGTACTTTGTCGTAGTAAAGCTAGCTTTGTGCTCGATCACCTCCTAGGGACTCGGGCATGTCGGATGCTTGCCACGCGAATACATCTGCGTTAGCTCGGAGGAAAGGTGATGAGGCGTCTTCCTATTTGGGGTCGGAAGTATCCCGATCTGAACAATCTTCGAGGGCTCCCTGCGTCGGAGGAACCTCTTTGACTTTGTCGTTCGGCTTTGGTGCGACTTTTAGGCTTTGACTTGCTAGTCGAAGGTTGACTTTCTTCTCGAGTTGGTATTTGTCCTACCATTTCGAGGATCGACGGTCGCGGTATCGCCATCTTCTTGTCACAATGGATTGTGATTACTCCTTTGGGACTGGCATCTTAATACATTGATATCCATAATGAGTAGCCATTAAGAATTTTGCCAAAGTTGGTCGTCCGAGTATGGCGTTATATGTCAGATCAAAATCGACCACATCAAAGGAGATTTTCTCGTCTGAAATTACTTGGTGAACCAAATGTTAAAGGAAGAGAAACTTGACCAATTGGTTTGGTAGAAGATCGATGCGATCCCATGGAAAGAGTATCGTCTCGGTCTTACTTTGGTCTGGGTACTTGCATGTCATCGAGCACTCGTAAATAAAATATTTAACGAGCTTCCACCATCAACCAAAACTCGATTGACCCGACAGTTGTTGATGGTGGGTTCGACCACGATTAGGTATCGACTGGTCGAGTCGAAGAATCGGCGATCACTCTTCTCGAAAGAGATAGTGACTTCCGACCACTTCGTAATTTATTGACGAGAGGAGGATCTATGGAGTTTACCTCACGTTCAATGACCTTAAGTTGTCGCTTTGATTCATATGCCGATGATCCCCATAGATGTGTTCGATGGTGTGTTGCGGATCTCGAGCAGCATCTCCTCTTCAATCATCTCAAGATTTATGACCACTTGTTTGACCTACTGCTCGAGAGTAGGAAGTGGTCCTTCTCGCTTGTAGTAGTCTTCAAGCTTTCGTTGAAAGACCCGCGATTCTTGAAGATCATGCCCTTCCTTTTTATGGAAAGGACACCACCTAGGCTTATCATTTTTCGATCGGCGCTTACCTTTGCCTCTGTCGGTCGAGTGGGCTGGATGTGCGTGGTTCTTTATCATTCACACCAATACCTCCTTGGAACCACCGGTTTGGAGTTTTGACCTTTCGCCTTGTTCTTGGATTTTTTGCTTTTTATCCTTCTTCTTACCAATGTCGCTTTGGCTCTCGAGAGGTATTGTCTTCTCGATCTATTGTATTGTTCCACTCGACCGCCTCGAAGCGTTGGCATATCGATCAACCATCTCGAAGAGTTCGCAATGTAGTAGGTGGGTTTAAAGCAATGTCCTCTGTTATTCTCCTACTACGGACTCCTGGCAGATGCTCGATGACGATGAATCAAAACTTCCGGAATTGAGTTCTGAACTGGATAAGCGCTTGATGAATTGGCGCAAGGTCTCGTTGTCATTCTGTCTCATCCGGTGCAAGTCATCCTCCTTTCGAGGGCGATTGTAAGTGCCTTGGAAATTTGCCAATAGAAGGTCACAGAGGTGTTGCCAAGAGTAAATCGACTCGAGTGGTTGATTCAGTAACCACGATCGGCGATCCTTCGAAACGCTTGGAAGATAATTTGCCATTACATGCTCTCCTCCTCCTGCTGCTCGGACAGCCGTTGTGTAGATTTGAAGGAATTCGATGGGATTTTGGGAACCATCAAACTTCTCCATGTTCACCGGTCAAAACGAGGTGGCAATGAATGCTCGGAGATCGGCGAGAATGCCCGACATCCAGTAATGACTTCTTGACGCCTCCTTTGCAGGAAAGAAGGGTTGATATCATCAGGTGGTCGTACTCGACGATACCCAGTAATAGGTTGACCGGACCTATGATAGATCTCAGTCTTACGAGGGGAATACTCCTCGTAGTTTATCTCTTCTTCAGATTCCCATGTCGGAATGGTGAGCAATCACCTCTCCGAGGGGTTTGCTGATCATCAGTCGTTCGAAAGATATTTCTCCGAATAGGTGATCGACGCGACTTACTGTTGCGTCGATTCCTCCGTGGCGATATGTTCGATCGACCGTAGTCGAAAAAGTCGTATTGCTATGACTTCACGAATGATGTCGTGAGGCGCTTCGGCCTTGCCATCGTGTTCGAAGCCTTTGTGCGATCTCTTCAACGAAGAGGTCGAGTCGATCTTTCGAGCTAGCTCTTGAGTTGGATTCTCGAGCAAGTCATTGATATCTTGAAGTTCTTGAGCTTCCTTCGATCGATATTGGATGCGCCTGCATGATTCTTACGGGCTTCAATTTTCTTCCGTCGAATAGCCTCAAGAGCTTCTATGTCGGACTTTTGAGACCGCCTCAATGAAGTGCGAGAATGTCGAGGATTTCCTTGCGTTCATGAAGGTGTTGGTCGTGTCCGCCCGATGGTGGCGTCCTTGCCAACGTCACGGTAGCAGTGTGATTTTCGAAGAGTCTCCATCTCGGTCTCTAGAAGAGTGATCTTGATCGAGGAAGGACGAAGACCTCCCATTGACGATTCTCACTTGCGCCGAGGCCTCTCCGCTTGAGGAGTCGTCGAGACACCATCTGGCGACTTGGAGTAATCCTCCGTAGGGAAGTCTGGTTATAACCGTCTCCGTCGGCGGTGTGATCTCATGGAGAGATGGTCGAATTTGTAGGAAAAGCATGCTTGATCCCGCTCTCTCTGGCGTCATCCGAGAGAGAGGATCACCGATGCCGTGAAGTCCTGCATGTGGCTTCGAGCTTGCCTCACCAAGTCGGATCGCCTTAGGGGACTTGGACGCCGAGGAAAAACTCTCGTCGTGTCGTGAGTCCACCAGGTGCGATCTGGTCGATTGACCCTTGTCCTTTGAGAGGTAGATCCTCTCTTGGGCGTCTTGTTATGAGGGATAAGGATCCTCCTCAACTCCGCCGGCGACATTGTCTCTGGATCTGTGGGAAGATCCCTGAGGCGCAATGCCATAGGATGAGTCATCACTTGGTTCAGAATCGAATCCCAAGCATCCATGTCGACGTCTGCGTGTCGCCAAGTCGAACCAATTCTCCTCGTTCCATTCTCCGCCATGAGTGCATGAGATTTGGAAAGCAGAGAGTATGTTGACAAGAGATTACCGAAGATCCCCACGGGCGCCAACTAGCCGGTGTTTGAGAACCGAACTTACGTAAAGATTGTTTGATTCGGGGTCTCCTAGAATGAAATCACGCAAAGATTGACACGGGATTTTTATACGAGTTCAGCCTTCTCCGGAGAGAATAACAACCCTACTCCTGTGTGTGTGTGGTATTGAGTGTATTCTGAACAATCAGGGGAAAAACTAAGACTATTACAGATAGTGCTTGTATTCCTGATGGCTCGATCCCCCTCCTTTCCTTTCTCTGATTACCGCCTTTTATAGTACGTGAAGGAGCGGCAGTTACTCCAGATAAAGCGGCGCCTCATTACCTCCCGTAACGGGCGCACGTTGGTAATAATCACCGGCGTATAACTCCTCCACGTCGCTCAATGACTATATACCGAGATAATGGAGTATTACGTGCCATTACTCCGCAGAATAACAACATGATGATGTTTGAATCCTTAATCAATAAGACCCACTTGTCTGTAGGTTTATTTGATCATAAGGTGGTCGTAGCTGACCTAGTCGTAGAAGAACTTACGACTATGAGGTAGTCGTAGTAAGACTTACGACTATTGGGGTAGTCGTAGCATAACTTACGACTATGGGGGTGGTTGTAGCAGAACTTACGACCACCTATTAGGCTCTTCCCTCATAACATTAAGGGGTATACTCAGGGTCCACATGACGTCATATTTACCTATAATAAGAATTATAGATAAAAGATAAAATGAGGATTATTATATCCTCGTCAAGCACCCATGTGATGCTCGAGCAGCCACCTACGCCTCTACCACCGGCACTCCGCACCTGCTCGCCTTGGCGCTCTGCCCATCCTATGCGCTCGCAAAAGCCCATGCCGCCTGCTCGCCTCGTCCTTCCGAGCCAAGCCATGCCGTGCCCTCGGGACCATGAGGCCCTCCCCTTCCGTCGTATAGCTATAAGAGGCCCTAGCCTCGCCTTTCCCTTCCCCCTTTCCCTCTCTGTCGCTGAGAACCATCAAGGTAAGCACCAAAACCGCCGAATTTCGGTTTCTTCTCCCCCGCCGGCCGAATTCCCCCTTTCGGTCTCCTCCGAGCTCTTCACCGCCTCAGCCCAATTGTCGGTGCCTGGACCACCGCACCGCACCAACACCCCGACGCTTCTCAAACCACCGGCCGAGCCTCCCCACTGCCCTAGGCCACCACCGCCGTGAGCCACCCCGTGCCGCCCCTGGCTCCCATCGTCGGCCCGCCACTGCTCCTCTCCGGCCAGCCCAAGCACACAGTGAGCATCCTCACACCTCCCTTGTGCTCATGCTCCCCTTCCCCTCACCCCCTCCGGCCGCCGTCGCAACCATCCGGCCCCATGCCTGGCCGCTCCACACCGCCGCCCAGTCGCCGTGGTGTCTGCCCGGCCGTGACTCCACCTCCCTTGGCTTCCTCCCCTCACCAACCACCCATTTTGCCGACTTCGCCCTCCCCAGGCCGATCGCCACCGGCCAAACTGTGGTCGTGCACCTCCCCTGGCTCCTCTGTCCTCTGGTGCGCCCCCTTCTAATTCCCCCTCTCACTCTATATGGCAAGTGGGCCTTTTCCCTTCAAAGCAAATGGAGGACCAGTTTTATTAGTCCATCTGTTAATTGAAGATCATGCTCAATCATGGTTAACTTCCAATTATCAAACACTCTGAAATTAATGATTGTTCAATTGGTAACTTAAGTTAAATTAATCTTCCACTAATGTGTAAAAACTATGAGATACAAGAACTTAATTTACAACATCCAGGAAATTGAATTTAAAGCTATTTGAGAATAATTATGTTGATCTCAATATCTTGCTCTAGAAACTTGAATTTAACTTGCAAATCCTATCAAACATTCCTTGGTCCAAATAATAACCATCGCATCTTTATCCCCCGATCCAAAGTTATCAAGGTTAATTAAAAATAATCAATGTAAAGGTAAGCTCGACAAAAAGATCAAGTATCCTCCCCATACCCCAAAAATCATGAAGACCTTTAAAATGGTAAGTTATTAATTAAAGAAAAAGAATCATTTAAATCTTAAGTCCCTAATCTTTATCTCAAATATATCTTTGACACATGTATATATACATTCTTGTGTAAGCGGCAAATAAATTAAAAGTGAAGTAATTAACCATTATGACCTTGCCATCTAGTTTAAAGTACAACTTAAATTTAATGTCTTGCTAAAAGTATCATCTTGCCCAAATAATATCCTACCTATCTTTATCTCTAAATGTAAATCACCAGTGGTAATTAAGAATAATTAATGTACCAACAATTCCAGGCACAACCTCAAGAGATAACTCTGGTAATATATGGACTCCAAGTTTAACTCGATAATTAAAATTATATTCTTCGCATGTTCAACTCACACCCTAATCTCCAATGTTTAACGCTCTTCAAATAATGCTCAGTGTTCTTTTAGACTCATATCTATCTTAAGTCTAAACCTAACTCATGGGACTTCCTTAAATAAATATCCAATAGTTAAAGAAACCCTTGAGATTAAAAGATCAAGCCATAAGTTTTCCTCGAATTGGTGATATCTTGCCATCATCCAATCCGAAGTGGTATATTTCTGTAGATGCTCCTTCAATTTTGATCCTTCCTTGTTTTCCTTCTCGGTAGAGTTTCTCCGTCGTTTTTCCTTTTCGCTCAAGTATCGTTTGACTTTGTCAAACATCCCTCATTCGCTAAATCTTCTCTCATAGTCTCGATCATCGCAAAACTTAATCAAGCTCGATTGAATTTATTTGGTCTTTTGAAGTTCTTTGGATTTATTTGGTTTCTCGGTCGTTATCGTGTAATTAGAAGTTGGAGTCCTGAAGAAACAACGAATCGAGTGGGATTAAGATTCGAATAAAGATGCAGACCAAGAATTCAAGACCATTGACTGAGAAGGCTTTGAGTAAGATCATGGCCGCAATAAATTGACCCAAGCAAGTCAATGCTTTGATCATATTGATCCTACATTTTTATGTAAATTATGTTCATTTGAATTACCAAAATTGCATGCTTTAATTATTTAATCAAATGTATGTTAAAGCTTAAGGTAGTTAAATATCCATTTGATGATTAATTAATTAATATGCCATCCTTTGATAATTAAATCCATTATTCCATATCACCCTAGTAACTTATGTGGTAAATACTAGCTATAGGTTGTACTTAAGCGACATGCTAGTCTTGCTTAAGTACCGGGGTATTAAATACCCCAATCATCATCTCTTCAAATATGAAATAGTTTTGGGTAGTCATTGGTGGTCCATGACTGAAATGAATGAGATAATTTGGTTTTACTCCTCAAAACCCTAATAACTTGCTATTACCACATTTGGGCAGATGGAATGGTGGTGGGTGCTGAAGAGCACGAGAGTAATTGGTATGTGGAATGAACCGCCCAGATGAATTAAGAACTTAATCTGGTCATGACCCCCCGTGTAAAACAAGTACAACCACAAGTCTACAAACTACAACTTGGCTAAGTAAATTTATTAAACCCTAGATGTCATCTCGTGGGGTGGATAATGGGAATGTGCAAGCACGTGATGGTTCCAGCTTGAATGGGACACCGAGGTAGGGTGAAGTAAGCCAATCGCTGTGGGGTAGTTCAACTACTCCAGATCGTCGAGGCGAACATCTCGCACAACGTATGGGCGTAACCCCATATGGGTGAAATGACGGAAGGGGCGAGATAATTTGAAACGTTGCTGTGACGGTCGCTCAACTACATGACTAAGGAATCGTGTGGGGTAACGAGTATGACTATCTCTTGTGGGTACAGTGTACAACCTCTGTAGAGTCTAAACTATTTAAACAGCCGCGCCTACGGTCAAAGGCGGACATGGAAACTTTACTTGAGTTAGTTCTATTTCAAAAACCTTTGTGGGTGGTGTGAAAAATGTGGTGGGCTCACCTAGCCCTGAGATTGGATTTTTCCTTGGGTTTTCAGACTCAGTGGTGTTAATGAGTGGAGGTAGCTCAAATCAAAAGAAGCATACAGTATAGGTTCTGACGGAGGGGACCTTTGCTGAAATAAATATTGTACGATTACTCTCTTTAATAAAATACAATTTGGTTAAAATGCTAAGTGATAGGAATTTGTAATTATGATAATTAAAAAAAAGAACCCAAGCCACCCTTGTTAAGCCTTGCATGTATTATTATTGCATCTTGTGTGTTGGCTCGCAAGCACGGAAGTTGTGCTCATTCTCACTCTTTCCCCCAAAACCCTTAGAAGCAAGAAATCCTGAAGATTACGCATACTACGAGGATCCAGAAGTTGGAGGCCTAGGAGATAATGAAGAGTAGCTTAGTTCTTTTAGTCTAGATCTCGCCCCAATTTGTTTGACTCCGTTGGTGCTTGCGTGCATCCTATATTATCTGAGTTTTTGATTAATATCGGACGCACACGGGTTTCCCTAGTCGCTTGCCTGTGGAGAGATGTGCCCTCACCCTTTTGCTTTCGTTATCGCTTTCGCTTTTGTAATGCAATTAGTTTGGCCTGTTCGGCCCTTATTGTAAAACTTGACCCGATGCGGTCTATGTAAACTCTGAAGTGTTAAATTAATGAATGGTATAGTTTTACGCCATATATGAAATGATTCAGCAATGTGTCTATGAGTGCTATCTACAGATCGGGATTAGAAAATTCGGGTCCGACATCAAGCAATTCGTTCTTATCTCAGAAATCTCATTGTCCTCATGGGGGCGAAGCTGTTCAAGGATTGGTATTGTCACCTTTGGGCAACACTTGGTACCATATCATGGAATCTTTAATAGATGTGCCTTACTCTAGAATAGTCTCCACCTACGATGCCTTCACAAAAGTGGTAGCGAGATCTAGCATTTCCTCCTGATGTACCACTAGCTTTCTCCAAGAGAGTTACATCCTTCTAAAGAGGTGCAACTTCATTCATAGGTTCTTCCTCCTATGGCCGTGCATTACTATGTCCACCTCCACTTGCCATGGCTACCGGAAAGGATGACCAGAAGAGGAGGGGAGGGGAAGCATCAAGATTGAAGAACCAGATCTGTAGGGAAAGAAAGGGAGAGAAAGGGAAAGGAAGGGAGAGGAAGGGAAGTAGTACCAGATCTGCAGGAGCATCGCCGCCTGTTGCCATCCGCCACTGCCACCTGCTAGTTCGGAGACCCTCGTGTCACCTCAGCTGTCACGTGCGTGAAGACTGAGGAGGCGTCGTGGTCAGGAGGCATGGTGTAGAGGACTAGAGGTGGGTGTTATTGTTGTGGATTGTTGTTGTTGGGCTAGGTCGCATCAGAGATGTATCCCACAGTATCGGAGCAGTATCAAAGTGATTTTCTATTTTTGAAATAAAAATAGCCCTATACTCCTTCGACATGTATCGATGCAGTATCGATATTGAATACGATATCAGATACTGGTATGCTTACTCAGAGAAGTATTGATGCTTCCTAGATCACAAGGATTAGCAGTTTCAAGATTACTCTGTTGTAAATGTAAATTACATCTAGCTAATTCCATATCTTTAACTAGGTTTAAACTATGGTTAATATCAATGTCAGAAACCCCTAGAGAAACACCCAAATCTAACATGGTATCACCAAGCTCTTGATCAGATAAAACTAAGAAAGGATTTTTAGAAAAGTTACATGTCTCCAAATCTCTCTGCTTGGCTCTTAACTTGGCCTTTTCCACCATGTTGGTGTCCTCCTGAGTCTTTCGCTCTTTCTTGGTATCCCCCACCTTTGACTGCCCCTTTGTCAAAAGCTTGGTCATTTATCACCTTCATCTGATTGCCATCTCCTCCCACCACTACATTCTAAATTTGGTATTGACATGATAGAGTCTCCCGAGTACTTTCCAAATCCTCACTCCCAGAAAATATAAGCCTCTCCTAGCTATCATCAACCACATCCCCAGAAATGGTATCGAACTGTGAGGTGCTAGGTAAAAGTACTTCAGCAGAAGCCATTTCTTTACGCTGGTCTTGCACAAGAACATGAATACTTTGATTCTTACCTAGGATATTGTCCATTCTCATTGATAAAACATCACTAGAACTAGACCTTCCCCCTTAGAGTTGTTTCTGTAAAACTAGATCCATTTCCTTGTCTTGAGCAATTTGTATTGAGGTTGCCACCACCTTCTCAAAAAGATCCACAACAGGACATTTTCCTTTGTCTTCCACAAAGGTGAGCTGAGTGGCTCCCTCCAATGCCAATCCACTACCATCAATAATAAGACTACTCACTTTCAGCACATTATCCCCTAAGGATAAACTGTGTTTATTTCCAATCTCCACATGTCTCTTTCCAGTTCCAACACTTTCATCATCCTCTTGGAATTCAAGCACATCTTTGTAGTCATGAGTTGCCAGGCTATGCACTCTTAGATTGCTGCAATATATCTCTTTATTGGAACAACCCTAATGTTTATCCTGCAATATTTTGTTGAGTGTGGTGACTCATATCCTAATTTACTAAGACTTGAAGAGGTGTGCTACAAGAAAAGCTAGATGAATCCTAATAGGATTATGTCTCCAACTTCACTTTGGAGGGGGACAATAAAACCCCATGAGGGGTGGCCATATATAGAAACCCAAGAAGAAGCAAATAAGCAAGGAACTCATCCAAAAGCAGAGGGCACGAGAGCATTAGAGACTAGGTTATTTTTTAGCACTAGATTCTTGTATAGGGCAAGGATCCGAGATTCCTAAGAGATTCGAGAGGGTTGTGAGAGTGTGACAATCCCTTGTACTCTTCTAAGTTCATGCTAAAGGAATTTACGATTAGCTTCGCCAAACCTTTCTCTCTCCTCATGGTTGCTAAGTCACCGTTATTTTGGTTCTCTCTACGAGATTCATCAACTTTGTTATTGATAACGTGCACGCTCGTGTCATATCTCATAAACTCTGATCCTATCTAGGGCTACTACACATAAGGAGGGGTATTAGAGTATAGCAAGTGGTATAAGAACCAAGACCAGATTAATCGGATTTGTGAGAAGGACGACAATGCATTAGGAAGCACAAGATCAAGACTGATGTTGACGATGTGGAGTCAAGTAGATAAATTTGACGATAGGAGAAATTTCAGCGTGTGGAAATGCATGGCGAAGGATGTTCTCGCTCAACAAGGGTTAATCGATGCTTTTGAAGGGGACAAACTAGAAAAAAACATCTGATGAAGACTAGAACGTGATGGAGAGGAAGACTATCAGTACAATTTGTCTATGTCTCTCCGATGAGGTAAAATACTCAGTGATTAAGGATAATTCACCAAAGAAATTATGGAGTAACTTAAAAGAATTGTATATGGCAAAGTCGTTGACAAACTGGTGGGTGCTGAAGCGACAACTGTACAGGTTACACATGGAGGAAGGCACAATATTCATTGATCATCTCAATGTCTTCAACAAGCTTGTCATGCAACCGAATAGTGTGGATGAGAAAATCGAGGAGAACAAGATCGCCATATTGGCATCATCTCTACCACCATCATAGGAGCAACCGATAATGAATATTCTTGTCAGGAAAAACACTCTCAACTTCAATGGGGCATTTGTATATTTATTGGAAGTGGAGTACTTGAAGAAGCCATCATAATCTTCATACTTGGGTGATCAAGCATTGAATGCCATAGGTGTTGTAGGCAAAAGCAATAATCACAGGAAGAAGAAGGGCAAGAGCAACGACACACGCATATGGTATCTATGTAACAAGGAATGTCATATGATAAATGACTGTCCAAGTTTGAAGCAAATAAGGGGAGCATGCTTAGTGGTGATAGTGAAGAATGATTTAGACGTACTAGTCATCAGTCAACTAGGTACTTCTCATGGATAGATATTAGATTCAAGTTGTTGCTTTCACATATGTTCGGCGAGGGAGATGTTCGACGAAGAATCTCTACGCCCGGTGGATGGAACTGTTCACTTGGCAGATTGCAAGGAGCATGCAATTACTGAGGTGGGAATGGTTATATTGGAGATGTATGATGGCGCACATCGCATACTAACAGGAGTTCGGTATGTTCCAGACTTAAAGAAGAATATAATATATGTGAGGTCGCTTATACCCAAAGGTTGTGAGATATCATTTCGAGGTGGAGTCATGCGAGTTACTTGCAAAGGGTAGGTAATCATGAAAAGTATCTGGAATAATGGAGGATACCGATTGATAGGTAAACCTAAAGGAAGGGAAACCTATGGGAGGTCTGATAAAATTCCTGGCTAGAAGAAGAAAATCATGTCGTCAGTGGTAGGTACTTAGATCTCATCTGCAGTTATGTGCAGAAGTGCAAAGATGGTTGCAAAATCTAGCAGTCTCAAATGTGAAGGCACGAACTGCTAGAAGAAGGAAGATGTGGTGGGACCAACGATACGGTACTGCCGGGCAGGTGGAGTTTGGAGGTAATACAAACCTATGGCATGGAGGGCTATAGGAACGAGAGGTGTGGTTAACCAAACTATACAAGGTAAGAGCTCTCAGGTGGAGTGTCCCAGCGGCCAATCCCAAATACTGACACATACATTGCGGTGATGTGCATGAGCCTCTGTGGTGGGGCACTCCCAAAGGTGGAAGGAAAAACAAGAAAAAAACAAAAAAAAAGCGGAGTCGACTTGGAGCGAGTTCTTGGAGGAGCACAGTAACTTCAACAGATAAGAGTCACAGTGGACATTGTTGAGTATGATAACTTATATCCTAATCTACTAGGACTTGGAGAGGTGTGCTACAATGAAAGCTAGATGGATCTTAATAGGATTATGACTCCTACTTTTCTTTAGATTAGGATTCCTACTTCACTTTGGAGGAAGACCAAGAGGACTATATAAACCCGTGGGGGTGGCCATAAAAACCCAAGAAGAAGCAACCAAGCAAAGAACTCATTCAAAGTAGAGGGCATGAGAGGGTTAGAAGTTAGGTTACTTTTTAGCGCTAGATTCTTGTATAGGGTAAGTATTTGATGGTCCTAAGAGATTCGAGAGAGTTGCGAGAGAGCGACAATCCCTTATACTCTTTTGAGGTTGTGCTTAAGGAATTTGCGGTCAGCTTTGCCAAATCTTTCTCTCTCGTCGTGGTTGCTTCGTCGCCGTTATTTTAGTTCTCTAGACGAGATTTATCTACTTCATTCTTGATACCATACATGCTCGTACCGCATCTCATAAACTCTCATCCGATCCAGGGGTTACTGCGCATAAGGAGATGTTTCATAGTATAACATATTTAAACGAATAAAATTAATTAATTAAAGGCCCTCTTGTTGAAGCAAATTTACTGAAAATGAAAAATATCCAATGAATCAAATAAAGGGGTGCAAACATTTGATGCATGTGTGAGTTATTGAGGTCACGGGCTTCACTTGACCCCTACAGTCCATACACTACAGTCCATACACGCATATATGCACAGCATCACATCAACCCTACCAGCTGTACCCTCTTGTGAGAAATTATAACTTAATTTAATTATGCCTTGTTTTTGTGCTCTGCATGTATAGTCTTTATTCTATACTAGTGTAGATAGACGGATGCCTTATTCTTGGGCTATAGCTACATGCGGTTAATATTTCAGAGCGTGAAAGGAAGCAAAAAGGATCGATATGGATGTAACATGCATTAACCCTAGCTTTAGCTGCATGCATTTCTCTCTTTTTGCGATCAAATGATGTCTTATGCTTTGTCACGAGGAATAGTTGCATCTAAAGCTTTTTTCAAGAATTAATTAACAAAAGCTATATGTGAATGTTAATGAAAAGGGGGCTTCTATTTCTGATATTTGGGATGGGCGAGATCTTAAGTGTACTTTTAGGAGGTGTGAGGATGACAGATTAATGCAATTGTGGCTAGATTTAATTAGCATAGCTGGTTCTGTTAATTTCTCTGATGAGGAAGATACTATAATTTGGAAATTTAATTCCTCTGCAGTTTATGATGTTCAGTCGCTTTATGCAGTTATAAATTTTGAGGGGTAATACCTGTGTTTACTCCTGTGATTTGGAAACTAAATGTAGTGCCATCTAGACTACACATTTTTCTTTGGCTAATGACTAATAATAGGGTGTTAACTAGGGATGATTTAGCTAAAAGACAGCAGGTGGATGATAAATCTTGTCTTTTCTGTGGTGTGGATGAAATTGTACTACACCTGTTCTTTGAGAGTGTGGTTGCTAGGCAGATTTGGTTAGGAGACTGAGCTTAATGGGTAAGAATCTAGGGACCAACTTTGAGTCGGTGGCTAGCTGGTGGCTATGCTACAAAAAAGATATGTGCCTGAATATGATAAATACTGCAGTGTTATGGGGCATTTGGAAATGTAGAAATGAGTTATGCTTTCAGAATAAAAAGTGGATTAATTTGCAGGTTGTTTGGAGGAAAATCGTGGGGATCTTAAAGAGTTGGAGACTACTTTTTTAGGATACACAACTGTAAGAGATGGATCACTTTATCTGGTCATTGGAGATCAAGATGGAGGAGCCGATGCGCCTGGAATGGAGATGAGCTATGATAAGAGATTGGGATTTGGGAGCATCTTGAGGGCTGTGTAATACATCAGGGTGAAACAATGGTATTTTGGTCTATGATGTGAGATTGTGGAAATCTAGAACGTAATAGGCTAGAGTTTTGTTTTGAACTAAAAAAAATTGAATGTTGTGGATCTATGGAGCTAAACTGTAAGAACAGCATGACCTTTTGAGGATTGTCTCATTAATAAAATAAAAAAATGGGACAGGAGCTGCTGCTCTCTGTTTCTAAAAAATTAATTAACAAAAGCTAAGATTTTAGAAAAACGTGTAGGCTTTAAAACTATCCATCACTTTCTTATCAGACTGGGCTGCCACGTATGGGTAAAGGAGATGTTCTTTTGTACACATGACGAATCATATCTTGCCCAATTGCATTGTCCAAACATGCAAACCTGTGCACGCCGCACGATTCACTACACCATGACCTAATATTCCCTTCAGACATCAGTCGGCAATAACCAACCATCACCAACCAACTATATGTCTTGACAAAAATATCCAAAAATATCCGACAGACTATCGGTCAGGAATACCTCATGTAGGGACAAACTATCTATCGATAAATCTATAGATCTTCATGGACTACTTATTTGTCAAAAATGCTCAATTTCATCGTCAGACTGTCTGTCGGTACCACTTTTGGCATAATACGGTCGAACTACCTGTCGGCACTCGTCTACCGCGAGATGATGAAAAAATTGGCGCACTGATGCACGTGTTGCAAAACTCGCTGGCGGGGTATCCAGGCACGAAGGAAAAAGGCACCCCCCGCCTTACCCTCTCACCTCAATTATTTCCTCATCCATCTTCCTCTCTCAAATTACTCCGGCCCCGTTGCAAGCTCTGACCAACACACCATCATCTCTAGCCAGCCAACTCCCCCAGCCAGCCGCCTCCATCTCGGCCCTCCACCTCCTTTCACTGTCTCACCACCGCCCCCAGCCAGCCGCCTCCATTGTTGGCCCCTCCACCTCCTCTCCCTGTCCTGCCACCTCCCCTAGCCAGCCACCTCTATCCTCGGCACCTCCACCTCCACCTCCTCTCCCTATCCCACCACCTCCTCTCCAAGCAAGCCGCCACCGGCCCCATGTCGCCTCCCCAAGCACTAGGCCCTAATATGCTCTAGGCCCAACCCAATCGCCTCCTTGCCCCCAGGCTTGACCTCCCTCTCTGTCTCTCCCCATTTTGGCCACCAAGACAGTGGCACTCAAGAGGAGCAGCGGCATCTTTAAGTTTGCATCTTCCTCTCCCTGCTTCTCTCAATTATCTCGCAGGTAATGATTGTTCCTCATTCTTTCTTTTGAGTATGTGTTAGGTGCTACAATTTTTTTGTATGTGTAACATCCCAAAAATTTATTTTTTGAAATATATAATAAAAATAAATGGGAAAAATATTTTTGAGCATATTCTATATGGACATGAAACACTCACCCACACAGACTCGGCACCGCTAGGTACGCGGCTAAATCCATGCAATGGGTGGAGGAGGAGGAGAATAGCAACCGGCCATTTCACGAGATCACGCACCGCGTTCCTAAGTTGGTTAAAAGAGGCAAAAGTCTCATCTTCGGTAGCATCTCTTTCACAAACCCGCAGATCGAAAGTGTCCCAACGTGTGGTAAATATGTCGAACTACCTAGTTGTTAATAAGTTCATAACTTCATAGTGTCTATAATAACATGATGAACTCTTGCAGCATGAATTGACTGCCCAAACTTCCCAAGACTCCTTCCAAGCAGACAGGGAGAAGGATATGCTATCTACGGCCCTGGGAAACAAGAAGCACCCGGGTCGCACACGAGGCCTTGGGGTTACCATACCTTGGAGTTATGGATTCCGAGGCAACTACGACACGTATAGGAGTAGGAAGAGATCCAAGACTGAGCACGAGGACTGGTTGGTACAGATGCTTACTGCAAAATTTGAAGGACAGATAACACAATTGCGAGGTCAACTGAATCAACTCTTGAACCAGTCGCAAGCCGCCCCTGTTATTTTGGGAGCCAGTAGCGTCGCATCCATGCATAATTCTGAACATGATACCGTCCAATTACCTATTGACGACATCAAGGTAATGTACATCTCTGGAATACTCCAAAGATAGACCTATAGGACGCCTTAGCTAATTGTGTATCATTTTGTAGGAGCCGACGCCCTGCAAGCTCCAAGTGAGAATGGTTTGGTCTATTTCTCTTGAGGCTGGGCGAGGGTTGGCGTATCTATGCCAGGAAGGGACAGTGCAGCACGGTGCCCAGTTGGCGCAGGGTTATGCCAAGGTCCAGGTGAACATGGTACATGACAATTTCATGGCCGTCCCGCTGGAGATTCGCCCGAACGAAGACATCAGAACACTAGGGGATGCCATGCACACTTTTATCCAGTGGCCCAAGAAGGACATCGCTCTGGACCCAGCAGTGCTGTGATCTCGACACGACCATTCCTCTCCAATAGGACCCTCGATGACTCCACCTCATCATCCTTCGCCCCAGAAGGCCACCTCATCGGTTCCTGTAGAGAAGACACCGAAGGAACAAAAAAAGCGTACCGCCGTATCGGTTCCCGTAGAGAATATACCAAAGGAACAAGAAAAGCATGTCACCGTATCGGTTCCCGTAGAGAAGACGCCGAAGGAACAAGAAAAGCGTGCCACCGTATCGGTTCCTGAGTCATCTCGCAGGAAGACGCTGCCAATCGTTAAGACCAAATCGAAATCGATGAACATTAAGGTGCCTCCCAACTCCGGAAGTACTCCATCGGAAAACCATTGTGCTCTAACGCAGAATTACTCCGCAGTGGACAAGCTTGTCAGGCTTTGCATGCCTGGTACATGCGGAAGACCAAAGAGAAGGGGTGTGATACTGGAATCACCGTCAGGTACAAGAATGAGCATTTCTTCAACGGGTCGGGCCACTTCATCGTGGGCTTCAACGACTTGTACGACATATTCAACCTCGTTGTCCTCGACGCCTCGCTTCTACGATGTTGGACACTATAAGTGTGTGTACAATCAAGTTCTGCATTCACATAATACCGATAAATATCACAACTCATTGCTTATGTATAGATACATGATGAAAAAAGCCCAAGAATGTTCCAAACCAGTGGGTTTCCTCAACCCACGTGTGGTCTCTATGCAAACCATCGAAGCAGACGCATCCTTCGTCGAGAACTACATAACGGCGGGATTGCTTCGTCGGGACAGCAAGGACTACATAGTGGTGCCCTACAACCAGGGGTAAGTGCTTCACTACTTGTTATATAAATTTCATTTGTACTTTATACGCAGCACAAACTTAGGTTTAATGATTATAGCAACATACATGAGTAGGAACCACTGGATCCTTTTAGTCATTATACCAAAGAGGAACAATATAATATACCTTGATTCCCTAATCAGCAACGAGCATGACTTCAACATTCTGACAGGAATACTCAATAGGTATGCTCATTTCCTCCATACATAACTCTATTGTAGTCTTCCTTTGTTTGAAATGGCCGAAGATAACTTTTTGGAATCATATAGGTCGTTCAAAGCCTATGTTCACGACGGAGGACTATACAAGGGGGGATCGAACGACACACTGACACACATGATGTGATTTCCGGTATGCGCTACAACACAATAATGCTATATCATACTTCGTAATAATGCGTCTCGAACTGACTATACCTATATATGTAATTCTATTTTTGTAGTGCCGCCAGCAAAAAACTGATGAGCTATGTGCATTCTACGTTTGCCTTCATATGCGGCAAATCATTAATGCTAAGATGAAGGATCCCCAGGTTTGTCAATTTTGAAATAATTATTTTTGAATTATAAATTTAAATATATATGCTTACAACTTTACTCTTGCTAGCAACAGGGCTTGACGATAGAATTAAATGCACTCGTTGCGAGCGAGATCGTGGACGTTCGAGGGAAGCTTTGCGACTTCATCAAGACAGATATCATTAACCCCAACGGAGACTTTCACTCCGTCACCGACACAGAGTTTCACCCCGTCGGCACCTCTCAACCACGTGCAAACAAATGATTCAATTGTAATCCAATTGTAACTATAGCAAGAATACTTGAACAAATTCTTTTGTAATTTATTTTGAGTAATGATCACTTTGAGTTGTCAAAAATTGATTATCTGTGATGTATCTATTTTCTGCATGCTTGTTTTCAGAGGGCATGGCTAGCAATTCCTGAGGCTAACCAAAAATAAAAAAAGTGGTTAGGGTAATGAACTATCACAGACGGTTTTTTGTTAAAACTGTCTGTGAAGGTACGTATCACAAATAGTTTCCATTAAAACCATCTGTGATACGTAGAACATCACAGATGGTTCTATTTACGAACCATGTCGCCAAGCTTCTCCGGCCATTCCCTGACGTCGTTAAGAACCTTTGTGAGCTTCTAGTAGTCCCCTAGAGCTTTTGCGTGCATTAGATCAGATAATTAGCTAGTGTAGCATAGACTTCATCATAGCCGATCATGCCACCACCGCAGGAAACGTTGCCACCGTCGCTCTTGTGACCATTGGTCCCCGAGCCACTGCGTATAGCATCGTAGTTACCTCCTGAAGCCAATGCGTACCTTCTTTTGCCTCAAATTTGCTCAAATCACAAGAACCACTTTGAGCATGAGGATCTTCGCCACTCATCTCTGGCGTAGCGCCACCTCCGGCCATCTCTCCGACCTCCACCACCATCCGATGGCATTGTCGTCGAGAGAGCAACCCATTTTTGCCACCCAATCACCCTGACTGCCGGCGACGAGCTCGCCATGGTGCACAGCCATGCGCATAGCTCCGCCTCTCTCTCTCTCTCTCTCTCTCTCTCTCTCTCTGCCAGTGGGCCTACATGATTAAAATGTTAATTAGCGCTAAGTAACAAAGGTTAAGTGTAATAACTATATGACAGGTGGGACCAGTCAAAAAAGTTAACAAAAACTAATTTCAAACACTTTTAGTAATTGTGTCACTAACATGTGGGACCACACACTATTCTTGATTTTAAAACACATTTTAAAACCCGAGAGACTCACATGTGGACCCCAATTGTCAGATGATTAAATTCAAAAATAGGTTTAGTCACTTAGTTAATAATACTGAGTCTATGAAATGTGGGACCCCTTTGGTTTATAAATAAAATCAATAAAGTAAAAATGTGAGTCACTCAAAAGTAGACCCCACATGTAAGTTAATAAAAATCAAAAATTTAGAAAAGCCGCTTTCAGTTAGAAGAGAAATACACTTTTTCTACTAGAAAGCGTAAATCTCAGTCAAACTCAGAGGAAAATACACTTTCTCTGTTAGAAAGCGTAAACCTCATAAAATACGTCTTCGACGTCAGCCCTTTTCTAATTTCTAAAATTTTCAAACCAAAGCAAATTAAAGCATTAATAACTTTTGCATATGAACTCTAAATTAAATGATTGTTTTTGTAAATTCGTCTAAAATCATGATCTAACCTGAATATGCAAAACTATTTGGATTTTGTTGCTGTTGGAATTATTGTTCTATATTTAATTTGCTTCCAGCTCTCTTTATTAGACGTCGATTATTCGAGCGAATTATACAACGATCCTCCATACCTCGTATTCAGAGCAACCAGAGCAAGGCAACCACCACCTTTGACTAGGTTGATCCTACTATTTTAATTATTGTACTTCTTTTTATAAAATCTATTATGCGTACATGTATGTTTGCTTAAAAATTGCTATATTTGGGGATAATGGTAGTCGTAATCCTATTCGATATATGATCCTCCTTGAAATATTGATATCATTATTATTGTAGACATTAGGGTATGGATTAGACAATGAATGATGTCAAATTGGGTTTTTCGAATGCGAATATCGCATAAATGCTTAGCTTGGCTTTAGTCTTTACTAAAATTGAAAAAATGGATGACATGTTGAATATGAGTTTGGGAGATTTTTGAAATGATGGTCTAGAGGAGTTTACCTCTGTTATTTTGTATAAAAATAAAAATGATAAACTTAGTTTGTGATACAGGCAAGTTATAAAAAATAAAATGATAAACTTAGCTTTATATAAAATGTTTGAAACATAAAATATTGCTTTGTGCAAAAGAACCCTATAAGCCCAATTGTTAAAGCTATGCCTATGCATGTTTCCCAAGACTCGTGGAGTACTTTATGTACTCACATACTACACTCAAAACAAATCTCAGAATCCTTCAATGATGCTGAGCACGACTATGACTACTACGCCTGCGGGTATGACAAAGGACATCTGGAGTACTAGGTTGCACTCCCCAGTCGAATGCCGGTGGGTAGTTTGATGGGTCATCACTTGGAGTTTAACTTTTACTATTTCTGCTGCTGTAAAACTCAAGGCCTGTTGACCTCTTTTGTAATAAGTGGCCTTAAGGCCGGTACCTTGTTAATTACTTCTATGTAAATCGTGATTTGAACTTGTTATCAACGATGCAACTGTATGCACTAGCTACTAAACCAGGGACTAGTGCATAAAATACAGAGGGTTCCGGATTAGGAAATCTGGTCGTGGAATGAATGCATGAAGTGAAATACTAGCTAGTTCAATGTGAGATTTTAGATTGGTTAATTATGTAATGGTTTATTAATATGGAATGTATAATTAGTAAATTGTTGTTTCATGTTCATTCCCGACTATTTAGCTGTCAATCCATTTTGAAATTGTGAGGAAATATCATGTTGGATAGTCTGTCAGGAAAAGGAGTTTTTGGGACAAACAAACTATTGGTGATCCTAATATTTGTCGGCAAAAGTCCATCTATAATTCTGTCTACCAACAAAGTTGTAATATCAGGGCCAGCATGCCTGTCGACAAAGATATGTCAGTCGGGATAGCGTCTGTTGTTGTCTGTCGGGAAAACTTTTGGTGACAGATAGTTCATCACCGAAGGTGGCCTTTGCCGACAGACAGACTGTCCTTGAAATTGGGTCATGGTGTAGTGATTAATTATTTATAATTTCCATTTTTTTACATTACAATGGTATCTATAAAAAATTAAAGGAGGTGGTCAATTGCCAGCCACAGCAGTATATGTATAATAATGTCCCAAGTAAAATTTCATAGTTAAATTACAGTATTTCATATGGATCCGGATCCTCTATAATACTACAGAGGATCACTGTATGAACAGTAGTTCAGTTGTATGAACAACAATTCGCAGTAGCAATGCTGCATTTTGTTGTACATTACTATCGCAAATCACTGTAAAACACTATAGATAGGATACTGTATCAAAACGCTGTTTGGATTGTACTGTGTCAATCGATCTCATCCCTCTGCATCTCATCTAATGACTGAGTGTTAATACTGAGAATAATGTGCGCCTCCCGATCCATTTCACATGGCACTTTTTTTTCCATTGCTATCTTGTGTTTATAATTCAATGCATCTACTCATACTCTAACAGGTGGCTTAACTTAATTTTTCAAAAAAAAACCCCGAAGAGTTAGATCTGAAACAGATGGTTGGGATCTATAAGTAATTCGATTTAACTACACACAAAAGGCATATAGAAATGAGCAATTGATGAAGAAAAAAAAACAGTTAGCTAGCTCTGATACAAAGAAATTGATCACCAATCACACCGCTAATTAAGTCATCAACCATTCAAGCCCACCCCTTCATGGACCACCCTGCACACACAGCACACATGCATAAAAGATGAGCTGCCTAGCTCCATGAGTGTGTGCTATATACCATCAATTTAGAGATGCCAGTCTCCTCCAATCCTGAACAAAACCTGATCTTATTCTTCTGTCCGTTTATCCCCGCTATCTTCTGTTACACTCCTGGCATGCAGTGTGTGACAGTGAATGTCACAGCTAGAATAACATTGCTGCCTTTCTCAGAAACATGCTGGTACCTCTCCCACTGTGCATGAGCGCATGAAATTGGATCCATGCACGGCATGCGCAAAGCGAATCCAAAGAGGAAAGATCAAAAATAAAATATACACAGTGATCTATATATTGTTACATATAGCACCGAGAAAAAACTAGATTTGTAACATCCCAAAATCCATATTTTGGGAACGCTTAATAGAAATGCATTGAGAAAAACACTTCGATCATCTTGCATATGAAAATCTACTCATGTTTGAATTTTGAACTTTTGTTTAAAAGCTAATCGTGAAATACAAACAAACATGCACTCAAAAGGAATTAGATAAAACAAAATAAAAATATTAGGTAAGAGGATTATTTTGAGCATAATTGCTCAGGAAAAATTTACTAAACAACTTATGTGAAACATTGCTAAAAATAAGAAATGCAAATGCATAAGAATAGAAAATTATATGAATTTTTGAGAAAATCAAAGAAGATATAAACTCTTGAGAAATTTACCAAAGAAACTACATTACGTCAAGAGCTCTCACAAAAAGTTTCATAAAATTTCGAGGTCTTTTGCTCGGTGTAAAAATTTAGCAAATAATTCAGTTGTAAATCCAAAACCTAAACCTAATGTCCTCTCACCCTCTCGCTGACAGTGGACCCCACTGCCAGGGACCTTCGTTCACCTCAGTTCGTCGAGCACTAGCGCATGCTTGCGAGCTCTCCGCCGGGGCACCCACCATTTCGACCGCGCCCCCGGTTTCTTCTCCGTGCCCAACCGTCCCCGTCACCTCCGCTTGCCCATGCCTGCCCTAGCTCACCCACTCCTGCTCGGTGTCTCGTCGCCACCTTCGAGAGCTTCATCGCCCCTTGCCCATGGGCATGCGTTCCCTCTCGCGAGTTTCTCCGTCCTCCTGTCTATAAAAAGCTTGCCCAATCCTCCTCTCTCCCTTTCCTCACTACTCCGCTCATTCCCTCTCCTTCCCTCTTCCATTGAGCTCAAACACCCGGAGAGCTCGAGCTCTACTTCAGCCGCCGCGCCACCACCGCCATTAATTTCCACCGCTCCAGAGGGTTTTTCTTCGCTCCATTTGTGTCATCATGTGTTCTAGAGCCTCAGGATCACTTCCCCTCAACTAATTTGGCTTTTGGTTCACAAGAACCGTCGAATCATTGCTTCTTCCCCGTCTCCGGCTATTTCCACCACCACAGTCACTGCTGGAGCTCCACTGTGCCTTGGACCGATTGGTCGCATCAAGAGTATCCCGAGGACTTCATCAACCTTCCCCAAGCTTCACTGGGCTTCCTCATCGCCTCCAGTGAGCTCTCCACGTGTAGCACCTCGGTTCAACGCCGCCAGCCTCTCCCTGTCCATCTCTGATGACCCTCTTCATCACGGTGAGCTCCTTGTGACTTGTAGATGCTTATCGCACGGTAGATAGCCATGGGCTTCACGGGTTTCATCATTTGCATGTAGTCATAGCTTCACCGCCGCTTACCATGCCGCCATGTTGGGCCACCCCAGCCCTTGCCGTCAACACCATCCGGTGCGCAAGAGCACGGGGAACCCATTTTGGTTTTCCCAAGACCGTCAGGCGCCATCAGGTCGACGCCGAGCCCAAAGTGGGCTCCGAGCATGCCCTGTGCTTTCCGAAATGGACATGCATTGTAGCAACGTGATTGATGAGCGTAATCACAGTCGTTAGGACAAATCCACATTTTAATGATTGGTTACTTAATGCTTGAGTCACTGACATGTGGGACCAAGCCAAAAGATTAAAGAAAATCTAATTCAAAATGTTATTCTAAATGAGTCACTAACACGCGGATCCCACCACTTAAGTGCATAGTGAACCTCCCTATGAACCCATGTGTTGTGCTCATGGACCTTCGGTCTACACACTGTCGTGTGGACTGAGTCGCTGACAAACAGACCCCACACGTCGGAATAAAGAAAATTAGAAGAAAATGTAAAGTATGCTTTTAGTTTTGAGGAAATACGTTTTCTCTATTAGGAAAAATGTAAACCTCAATAAGTCTAGAGGAGAATACGCTTTCCTTACTAGAAAGCGTAAACCTCAATAGAACGTACGAGATAATACACTTTCTCTGCTGGAAAGCGTATTTCTTTTTTCTCTGGAATTTCCAAACCGAACCAAATTAAAATGTTAATAACTTTCGCATAAAAAAACTCCAAATTGAATGATTTTTGTTTTTAAATTCATATAAAATCACGCTCTACCATAATATGTAAAAATATTTGAATTTGGTTACTGTTGAATTTATTGGTATTATTTAATTCATTTCTGGCACTTTTTGGATTAGACGTCGATTGCTCGACCGATTATTTCGACGACCAACCATCCATATATTCAGAATAGCAAGAGCAAGTCAAGAACTTCCTTTGATCATGTTCCCATTATTTTACTTATTATACTTTGTTTTGCAAAATCTATTATGCATGCACTACTACACAAATGGTCATCACAGACGGTTCTAAACCATCATCACATACGGTTTCCAAACCATTTGGATTTATGTGTATGTGATAACAGGCGGTCATCACAGATGGTTTTCCAACCGTCTGTGAAAAAACCTATCACAGACGGTTTTTGTAACATCTCGGTTTTTCCGAGTCTTTCTAAATTTTCAAAATAAAAAGAACCATTTGGTTTTGATGAGAGTTCAAAGCTTAACTTGAGATTTTAAAAATAGCTTTAAATGACTAAATCAAACTTCAACTAATCCGAAGTTGGTTTCTTTTGAGTTGGTTGGAGTTCTCCCCTTTCTCTGTTCGCTCCGAGTTTCCCTCGACCCAGTTCTTTCTTCTTTAGACCTCCTTTCGTTTGGATCCGAGGGTCTAGACCTCCCTTGCGGTTTAGACCTCCCTTTTTGGTTTAGACCTCCCTCTCGGTTTAGACCTTCCTTGTGGTTTAGACTTCCCTTGTGTTGGACCTCCCTCTCAGTAGAGACCTCCGGGTGATCCTAGCGACCATCCTCTTGGTCTTTTTGCAAAGACCACCCTCTTGGGCCGCGACCTCCCCATGGAGTCGCGACCTCCTCTTTTGTCCTTTAGCCGCGACCTCCCCTTGGAGTCGCGGCCTCCTCTTTTGTCCTTTAGCCACGACCTCCCTTTGGAGTCGCGGCCTCCTCTTTTATCCTTTAGCTGTGACCTCCCCTTGGAGTCGCGGCCTCCTCTTTTGTCCTTTAGCTGTGACCTCCCTTGGAGTCGTGGCCTCCTCTTTTGTCCTTTAGCCGCGACCACCCCTTGGTCACGTGCACCCCTTGGGCATGTGCGCCCTTTGGGTCATGACCTCCTCTTTGGTCGCGACCTCCCCTTTGTTTTGACCATCTCTTGAGTATTGACTGGCCCCACCCGTCAGCCTTGCTCGCCTTCTTCTCCCGCTCCTCGCGGCGCTGCTCTTGCCAGGGTTCCCGCGCATTAAATGTCGTTGTATCGCATTAAATGATGCCGCCTCCGCAGAGCATGCCCCGTCTTATCCCCGGGCAGCTTTCTGCGCACGTCTGTACCTTGCTTTGTCCTGTCGCCACCTACCCTTGATCTCGTATGCCTCAGAGTTTCTCAGTTGCTATTCCCGTCCTCCCCGGCTATAAAAGCCTGAGAAGCCCTCTTATATCTCCTTTAGCCTTCTCCAACTTTCTTGCTCTACTCAGGCCTTCCTCCTCAGGACCTTCTCGTCGGACCTCCTCCTTTGAGCTTTTTAGTCCTCACTGTTGGTTTTAGTTTGGTTTGTTTGGAGTTTATTTGGGTTTTTTTTATTTTGTCTTTATTTGATTTGCTTCATTTTCACGTGTAGATTTCGACGACTCAGGAGACCCCGAGTACTTTGAGGAAGAAGACCCTCAAGCTTTCGAGCAAGGCAAGTTACACCCTTGATCATATTGAACCCAATATCTCAAATTATTTAAGTTATGTTTCAAATTATTACTGCATGCTTATTTCAATTCAAGTAATTTAATCCATATTTTAACTTTATAGTTATTCCTGATTCCTTTGTACAACCGAACTTGATTATTGATCCAATCATCCCATGTCACCATAGTAAAGAGCTAGTTGGTACATTAGTATGAACTAGCATATTTCAAAAACTAGCATATTTCAAAACTATGTGCTTAGTCAAACTTAGACCAAAATCTTGATTTGGGAAGTTTTACTGCCAAGGTCAATGTTGTCTAAATGTTTTAAACCATGATATTGGGTTGTCGTGGAGGTTTTGAAAATGTTTTTGAAAAGCAAAGAAAAGGAAAACTGGTTTGGACTTGGGCGAACTAGTTGTCTGGATGGGTGCATGTTCATGCACGGGATCGATCTATTTCTATAGTCGAGGCCCAGGGTTCTGTGGAAGTCGCCCAGGTCAGTTAAGGACCGGTCTTCGAGTGTATTTTGCCATGCCTCACCATGCATCCACACGTCCAGGGTGGGGTGGTCCTGGCCAACTAATTTGCAATGTTTCATCGTGGTCGTTCTATCCGGTTGTGTGGGTGGTCTTTCACGACCTACATACATGCATTCCCACTAGCGCAAGAGGGGGCTATGAACTATATGGGTTTCTATCCATAGGGGGCGAAACCTTAGCGAGGGGGGACTGCGGTGGAATGACGCATTGTAAAGGACTTGTCATGTGCTCTAGACCACTTACCTTCGATAGTGAGTGGTGGTATCGACGGATGCCAAACAAACTAGAGAAGTCGTGTCTTGTGGGTAAAGTTGCACACATGCTGGCAAAACTGCTCTAAGTTAGATGTTGGTTTTGTTTTCAAAAGACCTCTTTGAAATGGTTTTGGATGTCTATCCAAATGGGTTCGGGCTAGGAGCTTTGTGATAGGAGGGTATCCTTCACCACTTGTTGATGAATGTTATCCAACTATAAAATTGATTTAGAAAATAAATTTTAGTTACTGTATAACTGCTTTAGAACTTAGTACATGTATTTGAAGAGAAACATAGCTTTATGCAAAGACAACCCTAGACCTCCTTTGAAATATCCTTGTATGCATGCATTCAAACTGTTACTTGACGGGTGTGACTTACGAGCACAGTTGTTGTGCTCACTCTTGCTTGACATGTTTGAGCAGGAGAGGACGTCTTCGATGAGCCAGAAGACCTCCAGGACGACTAGGCTGTGACCTCCAGACGATTGCCTGTGATGAATCGTGTGGACCACTCCGCTCTTGTTCTGCTGTGTTTTGCTTGTTGGCTGTTAAGCCACCCTTGTAAACAACTTTGTTGATATTTTAATAAAGTTGCGTTGATGGATGCTACCACTTTTTTTCACTGTGGGAGCTAGCTGTTGGTCCTTGGGATTAGCTCGGTTGTGCACAGAGGTTTCGGGACCTCCCTTCGGGGTGCTCCTGGGACTGGCCACAACCTCCCTGAGGTCCGGTCGTCTCAAAAGACCTCCTTTGGGGTGCTCTGGGTTAGGCCTTTCGACCTCCCTAAGGTCCAGACCGTCTCGGGACCTCCCTTCGGGGTGCTTCTGGGACTGTTTGGGACCTCTTGGTGGTCAAGGTCATGACAGTTTTGAATAAGAACCGTCTGTGATAGTAATTATCACAGATTGTTCTTTTTCATAACCGTCTGTGATAGTCTATTTTCACATACGGTTCTGAACAAGAACTACCTATGATAGTAATTATCACAGACGGTTCTTGTTCAGAACCGGCTGTAATAGTTTTTTCTATTGCAAAAAAAATCGGATTTTGAATGATTTATAGTTGGTACCATCATAGTTCCTAATATAGAACTTGAACCTAGAAGATAAAATATAAGGTGTCTTAGACTGAACAAGATACTAAATGTATATGTGAGCTTTCCATCTTCAGAGACTCTTGAAAATACATGGAAAAGGCATCACTCCCATAGATCAGAAGGGAACACTAACGTTTACTCACATACACAGAATTATCATCCTTATTAGAAAATTAGGATAAGGTCACACAACAGATCCATAAAAAGTTAAAAACCATGAAAGATATAGAAAGAATAAGTAATGCAGGTAATAGCTGGCTACCACTGCCCTCTGAGTGATAGAATAACTAACCTTAGCAAGGTGTCTTGTGGATCAGGATCATCAACACCCCGCCCATTCAAAGTCAGCTATGGGAAAGAGAACTCTGTAGATGCTAACCCGTCCAAGGATGTTATCCCATCAGCATATAGGATATCCATATCAGAGAGCGCATATTCCATTCGAGAAATATCACCAACCTTATCATCCCCAAACAACGAAATTAAAGAATGAACAAACACAATTGCATGACCCAATAACTACTTAAACAATCCCATCCTACATGAAACAGGGTTAGAAATGAAACATCAAACCAATAGAAGCGAGGGTACAGGCACCCCTGCACCCCCACTCGCTCCATCTCCGCCGAGCTGAGCAGCCACCACAGCACGCAGGAGCCTCGTCCCAGCGCGTCCCACCTCGATTCGGCTATAATATATAAGGACAGTGCCAAAACATTTTGCCTCCCACGCACGCGTTCAAAAAAATTTGCCCTCCCGCGTTGCGAATCACGAACGGTTTTATACAAAAACCGTCTGTGATGACCGTAATACTTCATAAATGGTTTCATACAAAAACCGTGTGTGATGACCAGAATTAGAGACTTAGGCATACTTTTCACAGACGGTTTTTAATACAAACCGTCTATGATATTCGGAGACATCACAGACGATTTGTATTTAAAACCATCTGTATTGATTCACAGACGGCTCTTAACAAGAACCATCTGTGATATTCGGAGACATCACAGATGGTTTGTATTTAAAATCGTATGTGAATCATCACAGATGGTTCTTAACAAGAACCGTCTGTGATAATGATGTATCACAGACGGTTCTAGCCATCGCTAGTAACATAGATGGTCGCACTTGTAAAACCGTCTGTGATAATTACAACACAAACGGTTCCTAGGTACGCCTCTTTTGTAGTAGTGATGCGTGTATGTTTTGTACGAAAATGCTATGTATAGGAAGTCGGTAGTTGTAAATCCTACTTGCTGCATATATCTCCTTGAAAAATTGATGTCTTACTGTTGTAGCCATTAGATTATGGGTTAGACAATATATAATGTCATTCGGGAGTTTTGAGTGCGGTTATTGCACAACTGCTTACTAGAGCGATAGATTTTTCTAAAAATTTATAAAAGAACAATATGATAAATGTCATTTTGGGAGATTTATGAAAAATGTCTAGAGGGGTGTACCTCTATTATTTTGTATAAAAATAAAAATGCAAAATCTAGTTTTGGATGCGAGTGGGTTATATTATATTCTAAGAAGAGTGAAAGGTGTATCTCACTAGTAGATAGGGGGAGATTCTCGCCCGAGGTCAATTAAGGACCAGACGGCAACAACTCCAATCTAAGACCTAATGTACAACCATATGTGCTGGTATGGGACGGCCTTAGCTAATTAAGTCATTGAAAACTAGCCTTGTACGTAGGTAGGTCGTAGAGTGCAGACATGACCGGGTAGGCATGTTCGAAGGGGCTCCCTTCACTACAGTGTTGGGCACAAAGCTTGGCGACACAACTGCGAATGCCTCACTCGACCGGAGGGGGGGTGTTACCCTGGTGAAGATAAACAGTCGCTGGGCTAGTGCAAGGTTAGGACTAGATGACGTAAAGGCTTCGACGCGTGCTCTAGACTGCTTACCTACGATAGTGAGCGGTGGTATCGACAGATACCAAACAAACTAAAGAATTCGTATGCTATGGGTAAAGTTGTACACCTCTACAGAGTGTAAATTTATTTAAATAGTCGTGCTCGCGGTCATGAGCGTGCTTAGTGCGGACGTTATGGGTTTAGTTTTGATTTTCAAAAACTGTTTTGTTGAAAAAAAAACATGGGCAATGACTTGTAGGTTTTTATTTGAGTTAACTGTCATGTTATGGCTGAAACTGAACTCTGACTCGCAACCAAGGAGGGCTGCGAGTTGTTGTTAAAATGAAATGTTGCTCACAGTCGAGGAGGGTTGCGAGTTGTTGTTGTTGTTTTTATTATTTGTTGTTCACTCAAGTACTATTTACTGTCTTGTATCCATTTAACTGCTCTTTCAAATACCGTTGCAAAGTACCACTTATGAATATTGCAAATAAAAATGGCTTTAAGAAAAATAACTTGTAGAGTAGAGACTCATCCTTTGATAGCCTTGTATTTATATAAATTTTGTGATACACTACAAGTCTTGCTAAGTACGCATTATACTCAATCTTGCTTATATTGTTTTTCAGAGTTCGAAGATGAGCCGACGCCTGACGTTACATTCTTCGCACCTGGAACCGAAGGGTTCGGTGACGGGTCTATCTAGGCCTTATTTCTTGTCGGTTGCCTGAGGGATTGAATGGGTATGCCACTAGAATTTCGCTACTTTTATTACTTCTTCCGCTGCTACTTTTGCTCTGTTGATACCTGCTTTTATTTGACCGGTCGATCATTGATGTAATAACTTGTAATAGCTTAAGTTAAGTACTACTTTGCTTTATTTTGTATATGTGAATGTATAGATGTGAATACCAAATGTTGTGATTACGTGTACTAGCCACTGATCATGGGACTAATACAGTTTATATATAGGGTCTTTAGATATTCCACATCTGAGGGTCTAGGGATCCGACAAGATTGTAATTAAGGCTCTTATAAAACCAAGACACCGTTTGACACGCAGAAATTTCACAGGTAATATTTCTATTCCTTCAGAAACTTCTGCGTTCCAAAGGGGCCTAAATCGGAACCCAATCCCAACCCCCACATCCAATGTAGAAGATTCCTGCATTTGCAATGTGAAAAGAAATTTTCTCTTTTTCTTAACGGAAATGAGAAAGATGCTGTGGAAAAGACCAGAGAGAAACCCGGATGACTGGAATAATGCTCAACCCACAAATGCAAATACAAGTATCCATCTCACAGGCCTGGAAGGGGCAGCCGCCCAAAGTTTAACTCAGCTTGGCTAGTCGCTTTCCCCTCTTTAAACTCCACCACCTCTCGGTCCCTTTCCTTCTACTTTGAAGCTGAGGGGCCATTGGGTCCTCTACCATTTACACGGTTTACCTACAATAACCGCTCGATACATGTTGTAGCTGTTCTAGCACCCACCGCTCATGGTGACCACTTTTTCCTAAAAGGTCACTGGTACCGTCTTTCGACTAGCCATCCAATGATTCCTGTCCAAGTAGGGTTTCCATCAGTTTCCGTTTTATCTAGAAATCAACTGGTCGCCGGTGTGATTTTGCCGCAATCCAAGCTACTAGGATAAATTATTCATGAATTTCCTATGTTTCACCCTACAACTTGTTTTACCTTATAAGGCCGGGTGTATTTTATTTTTGTGGATAAAATAGCTAATTAGCATCCATTTTGGAGGTAAAATAGCACAGGCTCACTATGACAGGTAAATATTCTTTTTTTTTTGCGAGGAAATATTATATATATATATTAACTAGACTCCGATAGCACAGCACCGCAAGGTTATAAACACATTTTTTTTCTTCATTTTTTTGTGTGAAAAGAACAACATGAAGAGTGGTAGAAACCAAGTTGATTTTTGCAGTCCGATATTGTGATGGATGGCGGCTTTAGTTTATGTAGCGGAAATACTTCGCGTACGACGCCCGTGCCGGCCACCCCCTCCTCCTCCCGCTCCTCCTTCGCTCGCGCTAGCAGCCCCCTCCTCCTCCGCGCCCGGCACTGTCGTGCCACCACCTCCTCCTCCTCCGCACCCGGCACCTCCCGCACCTCCTCTGAGCGCCCAACAGCTCCCACCGACCCGCCCGCCTGCGCCTCCACCCGACCGCGGCCTTGCGTGCGGCACCTACCTAGCCACCACGTGCGTCATAGTGCGTACAACGATTTTATCATCTTTATGTAATAACCATGGATGTTGCAAGGAATTCCAGCTGAAACCAAGAAGCTTTTCCTAAAGCAACAAATACACACATCACATCAATACAAACCCGTGTACCTAGTCCTTCGTTCTCTCTTGTTTCTCCTATAATGTTGTGTAATTCAGTTATCAATAATTAATTCTATTTTATAGGTACATAGCGCTCTACCTTCTTCCTAAAAAAAACATCAATACAGACCATACATCTAATCTTCTATACAAACCAACATGAATTAAACAAAGTACATTCATTAGTATGTGTATACCTCAACTCAACATTGCAAGCCCCGTATAACAAACTGTGTACAGATAGTACTACTCTCCATTGTCTCTAGTAGTCTAGCTACTATAGCGGTAGGAGGCTGGTAGCCATCACCAAGTTAATACTAATAACCAGGATCATTAACCAAAGCCTCCACTCCAGTATATATCGATCGTGCAAACACCACGCCCTCTTATCCTCTCTTCCCCACCCACTCGCACTTGCACCCCGAAAATCTTTGCCTTTCCTCAGCTTGCGCGCCGCCGTCGTGTACGCTATGCCGGCAATTCGCACGGCGAGGAGAGGCAGTCATGAGTAGAGACGTCGACGACGGCCACGGCGCCGGCAGTGTTTCGGCAGCAGGAGGAGGGGGAGCGGGCAAGGCGGTGGCCAGCAGCGGCGAGGCTGCCGACTCACACGAGAACGACCTGGTGATGCCGGGGTTCCGGTTCCACCCGACGGAGGAGGAGCTGATCGAGTTCTACCTCCGGCGCAAGGTGGAGGGCAAGCGCTTCAACGTCGAGCTCATCACCTTCCTCGACCTCTACCGCTTCGATCCATGGGAGCTTCCCGGTATATGCACACACACTTCTCCTGATCAGCTGAAATGGTCTCAATATTGGCTAATCGTGGTGTCAATTTGTGGCTTAATTGTGGTGTTGGTAGCAATGGCGGTGATTGGGGAGAAGGAGTGGTTTTTCTACGTACCGAGGGACCGCAAGTACCGGAACGGCGACCGGCCGAACCGGGTGACGGCGTCGGGGTACTGGAAGGCGACGGGGGCCGACCGGATGATCCGCGGCGAGAACAACCGACCGATCGGGCTCAAGAAGACACTCGTCTTCTACTCTGGCAAGGCCCCCAAGGGCATCCGCAGCAGCTGGATCATGAACGAGTACCGCCTCCCGCCGCCCGTCACGGACACCGATCTGTTCTACAAGGTAAAGAAATTTGCCAATATTAGGGTTTTTGGGAGTCAAACATGAACTCAATTTTGCACAGTTCCTACTTTAACTTATAGGGGTATGCATGAAAGCATGAGTGGATTGTTGCTTTCGATTTATTTTTATTTTGCAAGTTGAGGTCCAGGCGTCCAGCTAGTTGTTTGTTCTTGGTTATTATTTGGTGTGGTTAATCATTTCGTCTACTTTCGTTCGGTGCTTTTACTTTGGTCGCATGATTCATATGAATATGTGAGATGCTTTTCTTTTTCTATTCAGATCTACGAGTTTAGGGTTTGCTTTTTCTTCCTTGTTCTTATTGGCATACATATGGACATGTAAAAAACCTACCCTATTGAATTCCCCTTATCTAGATACCACTTACTTGCCCTGCAGATTCTGCAAAGTGATTTGCATGTCCATGGTAAACAATTTAGTTTCTTTGCTAAATTATTTAATCTCTGAACTTAATTGAAGCATTTAATTCCTTCTCCCAATTCATCTTACAGCGCCTAGTTATTCATAGAGCATGCATCTTCACTCAACTACTTCTTCCTGTACTATGTAATCATCTCCCTCTGATATTTGGTAATTTTTTTAGCTTTGAAATGATGCAGTAATTATTGAATTCTTTCGATCATTCTTACTAAGAGCGCATTCATTTAATTAACCTTCTGCCTCTTTCTTTACAAGAAAGAGCTAGCCACCAATCCACCATAAATCTGAGGTTTCATAATGTCTACTCGTGCAGTTCGAGATCTCGCTCTGCCGCGTCTACAAGCGCTCTGGCATCGACGACGGCCACGGCCAGCCCTCCTCCAGCAACGTCCAAGCGTCCTCAGCGAGGTCGGCACCCTCCCGCACCGGCGCGCCGACTGGCCGGCACGGGTCATCACCGTCATCGACGCCACTGCCACCGACGCAGCAGCCCAGCTTCCACCTACTCGGCCAAGGCGAGTGCTCTTCGGCGTCGCCGCCAGCCATCATGGACCAGGCCACCGCGCGCCATGCGCCGCACCTGCAGCCGGCGCCTCCTCCTCCCCCCAGGCCGTGCGCCTACGCATCAGCAACGATGAGCTGGACAGCGGCGGTCGCGCCGACCGAGAGCGCGGCCGTCCTCGCCTCCACGTACTCGCTGCTGAACATGGCCGGTGCACCCATGGGCAGCAGCTCCACCCCCGTCGACGAGCTGAGCACGCTGGTGGGCCACAGCCAGGCCTACTCTAACCACCCGGCCGCCGGCAGCCACTTCCTCCCCTTGCCGTCGCCGCAGCCGATGCCACAGATGACGCCGCTCGGCGCGCTGCCGATGTTGCCGGCCACGGTCTCCGACAAGCTCTGGGATTGGAATCATGTCCCTGACACGACGGCCAGGGATTACAATAGGTCTGGTTATAAGTGAGCCCAAGTTAATGCAGGCATGAGGAGGAGGTTGCATACACAAATCGCAGTGGTACCACAGTTCATCAGTTTTCCCAGCTGCCTCTGTCAATTAATCCACAGTTAATTCTGAGAACCATCAGTCTATACTTTATATATTTCGTACTCCCCTGAGTACATACTCCCACTTCGAATATATCACTTAAACGAATATATTACACTTCTTTACCATTTTCAGTATACTTAAATAATTATTACTCCCTCCAGATTAATAAACTTGACGTTTTGCGCGCATAGCCAGAAAGATAGGACGTCAAGTATAAAAATACGGAGGTAGTATAAAATACTCCAATGCGACTTGATTGGATTTTTTTTCATTGGAACTCTTTATTTTTGCTCTATACCCTAGCTTTTTCATATATAAAAGAAGTATATACACAAATTTTGCTGTAAAAGATTGACTTCAATGAATTTTTTCATAGAACTCACTTTAGGGTATCTTATAATAATTATTGGAGTATACTCAAATTGATAAAGAACTATCATCATACGAGTTAAAGTGGTATATGAGAAGTGAGAATCGTATCTCAAGAGTACCATATATATATATATATATATATATATATATATATATATATATATATATATATATATATATATATATATATATATATATATATATATATATATATATAGACACACACACACACACACACCCTTTAATCACTCCACAAATATCATGTCAAGTAGTATATACGATCAAGAATTGATGAGATATATAGGTGATTTGTAAGCTTAAATGTTCAGTTTAAATGACCAGCATCATATCTTAACTCCCTCTTGATGTGTTTAACAACTAATGTGACTGATTCACTTTGGTAGCATTTTCTTTTGACAGTAATCTGCATGGCACATGAAATAATGTATGCATGATTGGAGGGCGGCCGTTTGCAGCAGGGGTTGTTTCTTTCTGCATGATTGGAAGGAAGACTTGCAGGGGGTGTTTTTTTTTCAGATAAAAGCATGCATGTGTGCACAGGTTTGTGTTGTGTCAGCAGAGAGGTGAGGATTGGCTTGTGCTGGAATAATTCATGTGATTATTGCAGCATCTTTTGTTCTTTCCCTTTGCATAGTGTTTGTCCATTGCTGTGAGCCACTGGCTGCAAAAGGTGAGGATGGATTGTGCGCTTTATTTGTCTGCTACTGGTTGCTAGCTGGGGAAAGGAAAAACAAAGAAGACAAGATGAAGTCTTCAGAAGAGTTTGTCCGTACTGACGTGCATGGGTAAGCTAGCATGAGATGCCTGTCTATGTGTATAAATCTGCTATTTGATTGATGGAAAATACAATCTATTGGCATATGATCTAAAGACTAGTTAGCTAGTTTGTTTTATTGAGCAGATAGAACGGGTCGTGAATTAATGCTGGATGCTCTAGATTTTGGTGTCTCTCTGCAGTCTAGGATTCTTGTTACATTAGGTTGTACTGCTGATGTGATCGAGATATATGTCCAAGTCAGCTAAATATTTTAAAACTCAACTGGATATTATAAATACATGCAGAATTGTAATTTCCAGATAATTTGAAGTTATTGCAGCAAAGGAAATGAATAATGTGTGCTATACATGTAGCTTCGGGTAGGGAGCTAGCTAGAGATTCTTTGGCTTTTTTGCGTCATATGTACCCCGTAGCAAGTACTCTATCCACTCTCTTTTACTTGTCATTTTTTATATTGGTTCCAATATACACATTTGACTACTACTTTCCTGATTATATGTTAATAAAAATATAATGATACGAATGTAGATTCAATGATAAATATACTAATACCATTTACATGTGACAAATTAAAATAGCTTTGTGTATATTAGTGGTGAAGGTTTTAAAAGTTTGATTGCAATAATTCTAAAAGTCATCTATATTTGAGAAGGAAGGGAGTACATCTAGTTTACATTGTTACTAGTTTGGAAATTGTTACTAGGCAATATGCTCCTATATAGGATGGTTACAAGTAATAGTACAGTCAAAGGGAGTTGCAACAACTTAATTGTATGGTTCTAGATTTAAAAGCTAGTAGAGCCATCAGAACTGTCGAAGATCAGTTTTAAAGAAAAGAATAGGGTACAGATCTGTATTTTCGGAACAAATGAAATGAGTCAAAGCAAAGTTATGAATCTAGTACGACTTGGTATAGTATATAGCTTGTACTACATTTGTGCGAATTATTTTAATTTAATTATATACTACTTGCTTAGACGATGCATGCTAATTTCGTTTAGGATAGCAGGGAAAGCACAACCTGAAATATGGGATATAAAAGTTTGTGCTACCACCGATCACACTTAATTACTCAGTTAATTATTTACTCCACTTCTTTTGGAAAACTAGATCAACCACAACTTATAGCATTGCATGGCAAATAATGTATAATATTATGATACCTAGATCAACCGTTATGTACAATATAAGTTTTGCTATCTTGCTATATAGGACACAAGATAATGTGAAACAGAAAGAATGAGTATGCATAGAGAATTATGTCTTCTATCATGCATTAGACAGTTTGGGCGCAAAAACATAGGTGATAATGATATAGACTACTAAAAAATACATTGTATGGGGGGTGTCACTCCAACACATATTTTGATGAGAGAGAGAGAGAGAAGATTAGATAAAGAAAATTAGAGGAAAGATGATGTGGAGTGTGTAGTAGTTAGTATCAAAAGACAAGCTACTGGAGATGCTATCTCTTATGTTGTCTATATATAGATGATGTGGAATATTAGAGACAACCTTAGCTATCTCTTATGTTGTCTATAGATGATGTGGATAACCTATTATACTGCCCAACTAATGCTACTACACCCCACCCTAGCACAAATTTAATTCTAGAATTGCTTGCCCTCGATAATAGTCCCTATATATGTTTTGAAACCAACAATTAGATATATGTAACCATTCATACAAATCTCTTTGGTTTAAACAAAAAAAATATATGTTAATGCATTTGCTGGTGGTGGCATATCTAGTGAAAACCGGCTAAATACCGAGAACTATAAAAACGAAGGCATGAAAGTGTTGGACCCGAAAAGTTAATTCCAATTCTATGTATTTATCATGCTAGTCCCATGATCAATAGTTAGCACACATATAGTACATCATTGCATCACATCCATACGAATAAATAAAACAGAGTAGCACGTAATATTAAGCAGTCGTACTTCGGTCTATATGACCAAGTTTTACACAAAGAGCCGACCGACCAAATAGATCACACAAAGTACTTACCATGTGATATGCCTCAGCCCACATGCAACTGACAGGGGTTAAAAGTCTTAGAATTCAGCATCATCGTCACCAAAACCTACGGCATAAAAATAACCAACCGAGGGATTTTCTTCCACTTGCTCTGATAGTGTTCAACAAGTAATTGTGAGTACAAAATTGTACTCCGCAAGACTTTAAGTAGCATTTATAATGCATGCAAGCTAAGACAAAGGTGGTTGTCCTAACTAGTTTAGTTTACATGAAGCGATCTTATTATTTGCAATAGACATAATAATTTGTAAAGAGCAATTTGTGGAAACAACTAATATTGATAAAAAGTAATAAACGAATAAGTAATCATATGATGAAGTAACCATATGGCAGTCCTTCGCCATAACCAAAATTCTCATTGACGGTCCTTTGTCAAAAGAAGTTCTAGTATGGATTCCCACCATCCATACCATACCCAAAAACCATTTTTAAATCTAGAAAATCTAACCAAGTGTGGTTTTGCCAAGTGATGTGAATGACTGGGGACATGGATATTTGAATATATTTACACGCTATAGATGTTGTACAACTTTACCCACACGATATAACCATCTCATTGTGTCAGTGCAAATTTCACTCAACAAGATAGAGTGCGACTGAGATATTATAACAAGACCTTTACAATGCCTTGCTCTAACAATAAACCTTCCTATAAACTAACCCCTTAAGATATGAAGAGCCTTTACCATGATCAAGAGAGCTCATAGTTGTGTAGGTAATCCTAACAAAACAACGCGAGAGACCCTTCGAATAATGGACATCCGTTACCATGTCCACACCCAACAAGCCAACCTATTGTCTACCACCTACAGTTTAGAGCTAGATCATGACAAATTATTTAGCCAACTCCTTCCCATAAAGGAACATGTGGTTGCACCGATTACTTGGATCAACGGCACTGAAGTTCGGCCCTTAATGACCTGGATGAGACCACCACAATCACGTGCAAACTGCACTGGTCTCAACAACCATTTTTATTTTTACATTTCTAACCAAAATATCAGAGGTAAACCCGTTGTCCATAATTTGCTAAAACATTTCCCAAGGTGCTCAAAATTCATTTATACCAATTAACTAATATTGACCTAAGCATGTGACATCTTTACCACCTAGAATTTCCTCTAATATTTCCATCAATAGTGGATAATATTCCTAAGGTGACAACAATGGGGATATCAATGCAACAAGTAGGTGATAACTATATACTAACGCAAACATATATATTCATTTAACGAAAATAAGCATGCATAATAGTTTGAGCAAACAATATACATAAATTTGAAATATATGATCAATATGGTTGGGGGGGCATGGTCTTGCCTTGCTCATTGAACTCTAATTCTTGCTCTGGATTAACGTCGTACGATTCCGACATGTCGGTATCCAAATAAATTCAAACATAGAGAAAATTTAAATGTTTTTTTTTGTAGATTATGAAAGATCATGATTTTTGTAATAAAAAATAGAAACAAGTTTCATTTAATTTAGAGTGCAAATGCAGAAGTTATTAGCATTTGAATTTGGTTCGATTGGAAAATCCAGAAGAAAAAAAAAGAGAGAGAGAAAACATTGTGCGCATATATTTTTTAAATTTCCATTTGTCCTTCTAAATGAAAATCTGGGTTTATTGCGTTGTTAGGCTAACAGGTGGGGTTGGGTCTACGGTGAACCGAGTTCACGGGCATGTCTACAATCGAGGGTTTCCCACATGTGAGTGACTCAGATTTTATAACCAGTTTAAATTAAAATCTAATTAATTATTTTACTGGTCTCACACGTTAGTGACCCACTAATTTAACTATCGTTATTAACGTTAACTTAATCCGTAGAGGGAGTCCACCACTCCTCCTACGAGAGAAAGGGAGATAGAGGAGGTGACGGTGGCCATGGCCAAGCTCGTCGCCAGCGGAGTGGCAGCGCACGGGCCTGGGAAGTAGCAAAATGGAACGACGGCACTACGACAAAGCTAAGGGTGGTGACGATGACGTTTGGCAATCATTGGAGAGCTGGTGATAGTGTCGGCAAGCGGCGGAGCAGCTCGAGCTGGGACGGCTTCTACGAAAGGAGTGGTCTCTCGACTAGGGGTTGAGTGTGTTGGGTTCAACAGGGGAACATGATGCTAACCAACTTGGCACGGGAACCAATGGTCACTGGAGTTGCGCTGGCGACATGCAGCCGTAGTGGAGCCATGGACAACTATAGTGAAATCTATGCAAATAACATTAAGCTCTAATTCTAAATAGCGCACTAGCACTAGGGGACTACCAGAGGCTCACTACTGCAGTCGGTGGTGATGGAGATGGTCGGAGAAGATGCAGTGATGGTGAACAGGGATGGTGGAAATAGGCTACAGCTAGGAAGAAGCTATGAGAAGATACGTGTTAGCTTGCATGTATGCGAAAGATGGTCAAAACAGAAGGAATCGACCCAAGACTCATCGAGACGGTGGAAATCGATGGAAATGATGATGGCGACCAGAAACAAAGAAGACATGTGGTCTCGACGACTCACTGTGGAAACAAGGACATTGAGTGAGGGACTTGCATAAGTAGGAGATGGAACACGGTGTGACGTAGATGGATTGAAGCCAAACTCACCAAAAAGGAGAGAACACGATGGCTTGTAACAGGCGTGCGTGCTAGAGAGAAAGAAGACAACGGCGATGCCGTTCCTCTCGGTTCCAACTGCAAGAACAAGCACGGGGAAGAGATGACCGAAGCTCTAGAAGGAAAAGGAAACGCGTGTCGAGCGAGGAAGCTCATCAGAGCGGTAATGTCGTGGTGGCGTTCACAGTGAATCAAAGACTACGAGCTCCAGTTCTTGGGGGTGATGGAAATGGCGAGCTAGGAGAGATGACGTGGTTGGTTCAACTTAAATGGCAAGGAGAAGAGCGGGAGAAGAGCACGATTTCTCATAGTAGTGGCGCGAAAAAATGGACAAAGTGGTGTGCTCTCCCTCTCCGCTCGTATAGGACAAACACAGACAACAAGGCTGCTTGATGTGCCTGCAGCGACGGCACGGGTGAGGCGGATGCGACGACTTGCCAGGCGAGGTGAAACGGTGGGCAGAGCGGTTGAAAACCATGAGCATACACGCGAGCTCACTACGTTGTGCGCGTGGTCGGGCTGGAGGTGGAAGATGACTCCTACGGCTGGGTCCGGGGGTCCACCAATCAACAGCGCGGTGAGTCGAGGGTGACGGACGAAGCATGTCTCTGCACTGGCGCATGCAACCGCCTGGGTAAAGGGAGCTGCACGAGGTTGAAGACGGCCTCCGATAGGTGGGTCCTGGGCCCAACGGTCAACGACAGCGAAGGAAGGCAACAAAGAGAAGGCATAATCGGCGGAAAGACGCTTTCGCGCAAAGGAAACGAGATTTGGAGAGAAGGGAGACAGCTTCGAGAGGGGACGGTCCACGAGCCGTTGCTAGGCGAAATAGTAGAACTTTTTTTATTATTTAAACTTTTTTAAAAATTTATTTTAAAGTTAACCTTCCGCTCACTTTATTTCCAATTTTGACCCCTTTGGTCACGCCACCACCCGTGGCGTGACAAAACAATACTATCACGGGTCAAGATAAGTCTCTAAAATAGCACTTTTTGTCACGCCACTAGTTGTGGCGTGACCAAACTATCTTATCCACGCCATGGGTGGTGGCGTGACAAGAGATTGTCCAGACACGAGCTGGCGTGACAGTGTTGTTTAGTCACACCACGGGTGGTGGCGTGACCAAAGGGGTCAGAATTGGAAATAAAGTGCGTGGGAGGTTAACTTTAAAATAAAATTTAAAAAAGTGTTAAATAATAAAAAAATTCGAAATAGTAATGGGATGGACCAAGCCTGGGAAAAAGGTGTGCGGTCTGTTTATACTTTTAAATAGTTTTCACATTAATTTAAATTCCATAAATCATATTTGAGCTTAGAAAATTACCAAATTTGGCTAAAAAATTCTGTTTTTTTTGGAGAAGCTGTTTAGATTATTTTGAATCATAAAAAAAATTTCCAAGTTTTTTTTCACCTTTTAATTAATCTCGAAAATACATTTTCAGCAGCTAGAAATTAGGAAAAAATTCTGACTAAGGAAAAAAATTGAAAAAGGCTAAAAAAATCAGAAATGAGATTTTGAACATAAATATATAATAGTTTGGAAATTTTGGAATGTTTTCAGAAAATCTTAAAATATTGTCTGATAGGGAGTGCATGTTATAGAATTTTTTTTTAAAATAATCTATTTTTTATTCGAAATATCAAAAATATTCCGGCGAATTTATTTTTTACAAAAATATACGTCTGTCGCCCAATGGTTGGGCGACTCGAGCGTATCGCCCAACGGTTGGGCGACTGCAAGACTGTCGCCCAACCGTTCGGCTTTTAAACTGCATGCTGAGGCGGTTGGCGAAATTCTGATCGCCCGCCGGTTGGGCGATAGGTTCGATCATACCAACCGCATAACGATCGGGTGTTCGATCCGCCTAACGGTCTTGCGACTGGTTTGCCTATATAGGCACTCACAGCTGGTCCCATGCAAGCACTCGTTCGGTGGAAGCGCAAATACATGCAGACGGGAAGAAAGAAAGAGAGGGAGAGGAGAGGAAAAAAGAGGAGGAGAGGAGTGGAAAAAGGGGAGGAAAATAGAGAAGGGGGAGGGATTGGGAGAAGAAAGAGAAATTTGGATTGCGAGAAGGTAAGTTTGATTTATTTTGTCTTGTATTTTTTAAGTAGGTATTTAGTTAGTTAAAATAGTAGGTATAAGTAGCGCTAGTAGGAAACTGTAGTTAGAAAAAAAAAAGTAGAAAATCGAAATGTTGTTGATTTATACGTAAGTGCAGTGTCGTGTAATGTAGTTGATTTGTCGTAAGAAAATTTATTTTGTAGTATAATTTTTGGGTACGTAAATAGTTTATTTAGTTAAATGAGTAGTATAATAGCACCAGTAGGAAATTGTAGTTAGAGAAAAAAATAGAAAATCGAAATGTTGTTGATTTGTACGTAAGTAGTAGCGATAAAAACTTTAGTTAGAGAAAAAATTATGCGTGAGGGAGTATTATTAGTGCTTTGTTTATGAGATGTATTGTAGTAGTGTTTGCAAAAGTGCGTGCTTGACTATTCTTGGAGTGAATAATGCGTGACCGAGCGCATAAGGAGGATGAATTATTTGTATAAACTAATTAGTAGAAGTAAATTAGTATGAACTAACTGACTTAGGTAATTGGTAGAAGACTGGAATGCCACTTGTAGCATTTCGGGTTGCAAGTTAGCGTCCGAATCGGATAATGCCTGCTATGGAATAGCTCGGTTTTAGGTTGAATCTGATATCGTGCGACCGTTCATTGCGGCCTCTGCCTTAGGGAATGAATGATGTCTTGATCATGCTGTCGTGTAGTTGTCGACGATAGGCGAAGGGCCTTACAAATGTAAATTACAATGTAGCAGTACTTGCATGTCGTGCGTTGCGAGCTAACTAATTGCAATGTTGGAAATATTTGCAGCCATACAATAAGTCATGCCTGTACCCACTACATTGAAAGTGCATTACGGTCTTGGCACCGTTCGTGAAGGTCCGTCTTGGTGTTGACTTGAGCAGTTTTTAACAAGCCACTCTGGTACACCCGGACGGCGAGAATGCACGAATCGAAGATGTGAAGCACTGGCTGACCCGCAGCTTCTCTTTGGACCCTGAGGTGTGCAGTGTCGACATACAAGGGCTTTGGAGCCGGTCTTCCACGAACATCAGCTGGGAGTTGAGAAGACGATCGTCTGGCGGTGGAAGGGCTTTATAGAAGGATGTCGGCGCCGTGGATATGAGTGTGTGATACTTGTGCAACCATGCCCAAAAGAAGTCAGTCAGGGGCCCCCACGGGATATCATCCGGGTGTTGAAAACTTCGGGTGCCCAAAGATGTTGGTGTAGAAGAGGACCGGATGGTCAGTTACTGAAGAGTTCAGAGAATGTTGCTTGTGATGAGCCCGGCGCGGTACATACTGAGAGAGGAAGATCGGCACCGCATGGTGAGCCTCTGAGACGGTGATGAAGGAGAGAATAGGGATTACATATTGCATCAAATGGAAAGCGATGACCGGATGGCCTTGGTGAAGAGGAAGCTTTACAAGAAGATGACGAGGGCGATTCGATGAGGACGGAGTTCCCATCCCCGAATGGAACAGATTGACGCCGAGGGTCTATATGCGCGACGACGAGCACGAATCGCCGTGGGAGTACCATGCCACGGAGGTTCGGTTGCACTCAATGTTTGTCGATAAAACATCCTTGCAGGATGCCATTAAGCCAGGGCTATGTCTATGCGGCGGACGCTTGGTCGTCAAATCTAGCCAAGAGCAGTACACCGTCAAATGCGAGCAGTCGGTTGTCCTGGCGAGTGCACGCCATAGACCGGCACGAGACTCACCGGATTGTCTCGAAGGTGGAGCCGCACTCGTGCATGCCGGCGGTGTTTTGTGCAGACATCGTAACATAACGTCGACATTCATAGCTAATTTGATGTATGGAGAGATAGTGGAGAAGAAGGATATGGAGGCCAAGCACATTATGGTGGCTATTGAGAAGAAATTCAAGTACAAGATCAGCTATGGGAAGGCGTGGCGTCGGCGAAGGCTATGGAAAGACGGTTTGGATCTTTTGAGGCGGTATGACAACCTTCCTCGTATGCTTGAGGTCTTTGCAGAGAGAAACCCGCACGTACATTGTTTGTGAAGGACATGCCATCTAAAAATCCGAGGTTTTTAGTAATGCATAGGGCCTTCGTAGCCTTCGCCCTACACGAGGCTTTTAGGCATATCTTTGCTGTGATCTCGCTTGACGGACCTTTTGACCGGAAATACAAAGGCAGATCCTTACCGCCATAGGCGTTGAGCGGGAACAATCAAATTACGCCATTGGCCATCGCATTTGTCGAAGGTGAGAATTTCCACACCGTGGTTGTGGTTCCTTCAACATCTAAGGGTGGGAGTTGTTCGAGCTCGTCTGGTGTGTGCGTGATCCATGATCGCCACGGGGATGATGAAGGCCATAAAAACTTCGGGAAGACTGGAGGAGCCGTTCCTTGGCGGATATGACGAGTAGATGGTGTATTCGCCATTTGGGGCCAACTTCTTCAAGAAGTTCCCGGCAACCCTTGGTGAAGCTATTCAAGAGGTGGCTATCGTAACCAAAGAATAAATTTGACGCCTTATGGGCGCCGGCCGATTTAACACAACAAGAAACACGTGGACACGAGGAACCAAGGAGCAGTCTGAACTCTTTGGTCCAAGGTAGAGGACCTCGAGGAACATCGAGTGCTTCTCCCATCGATCGAGGCCCGACCATTGGACAAGTGGTCTCTGCCGCATGACACGGACGGGGCAAGGTACGGCATAATGACCACTAACCTTGCGGAGGTGTACAATCGGGTTCTTAGGGGCCTTCGTTCACGGCCCTCGCCATCGTGGAAGGTGTTCGCACAAAGACTGTCGGGTATTTCGAGAGAGGCATGCAAATGCCGCACTTCATGCCACGAACCCTCAAACACCGTACTGCTCAAAGATTACGGCATACATGGAGGCGAAGACACAGAAGGGCGAGTCGCACACGGTGTACGTGATGGGCAATATGGAGCATCGTTTGACGTGCTCTTGCGGATAGAGCGGTTTGGGCGGCTCGTTCTCTTGTCACCCACGAGGTATGCCTTGGAGATCATGTCAACGAGCCTAGTTGTACGTGCAACAAACTGAAGCTCTTACACAAGCCATGCTCTCATGTGCTCGCCGCATGCGGGAGTGTGCGTATGGACCCTTTGAACTTTGTGTCCGAGTATTTCTTGAAGGAGAGGGTGGTGCAGGCATGGACTAGCGAGCTTAGGGGCTTCAGGGTTGTGGGTAACTTCGCCACCTTGAATATTGCAAATAGGATCTCGATTCCGGATCTTGACATCTTGAAGGGTAGCAAGGTTCGTCGTCGAGTCGTCAGATACCAATGATATGGATGAAGCACAAGCCGGGCGTTGGGTAGGCAGCTGCAACGCTCTTGACGAGGGGCACACACACCGACGATGCAAGGCGGCGGTGAGGAGTAAACACGGCTATGGTTTGCGTTAGCACTTCTTTCGGTGTGCAAAGTGGGACCGAAATTGCAAATCGATGTACATTGTCATTTGTACTTTGTATTGTTTATGTAACTGCTTTTGCTACTACCCAATTTTCATTTCATGTGCGTAATGCCGTAAGACATGTATCGTATGTTGCACGTAATGTTTATTGAAGTGTTGTAGTACTATAACTTTTTTTAAGTAAGTTTTTCAAAACCATCACCGTAGCCTAGTACTCTTTTGATTTGTTTGTTTGCAAGTTAAATTTACTCATTCGTTACACTCGATGTTTCATTTCCGCGTTTTTGCTAACTTAAAGTTGTTTTGCAGGTATGGCTCACGGATCGGACTGGAGTTTCGGCCTCCTGGAGGAGCGCATTGACCGAGTACATCGCGCGTCGCGTCGTGTCCCTCATCCTCTGAAATTTGTCGGCGTGATGTGTTGGGGGTGATCCGCCGCGGACACCTCGGGTAACTGGAGGCTAGACCCACGCTGACAAAGCGCCGTGTTAGTATCGTCCACACTATCTTCTCGCGAACCGTACCTTCGTCGACCTTTTGTTCCTTCGCGCAGTTGGCTGGCTTTGGTCTACTACCTATCGTCCGGATGGTGCGAGCCCGCGGACGAGGACGAGCCGGCGGCACCATGCGTCGGCGACAGACGGAGCGTCCATGCGGGCAGGCGATCCACGACGCTTCCTGTTCGACCGCTCCGATGGCAGCTCTTGTGGACCGGTGGCGACGAGACTCACACTTTCCATCTCCCATTCGGGGAGATGGCCCCTACCCTGCAGGACGTCTCCCTACTTCTTGGCCTCCCTATCGCGGGAGGTGCCGCCTTCGCAGAGCCTCCTGGACAAGGTTCTTCCTTCTCACGGTTTGAAGGGTCGAGTGGTCGTAATTCGAGCGTGGGCGTGCATTTTATAGACCCGCGGGGAGACTATCAAAGCGGGTTTATGAGTGATAAGACCACAGGGCACCTTTGTGCGATGATAAGATGACACGGGCGACTTTGCGCAGCGACAAGACCACACGGGGCAGCTTTATGTAGTGATAAGACCGAAGGAGACGGCTTTCTTGCGATGACAAGACTACACGGCCCAGCTTTGCGCAGTGACAAGACCACACGGTGCAGCTTTGCGCAGTGATAAGACCAAATGAGACGACTTTATGCGAGCTTAGGGTTTAGGTTTAGGGTTAGGCTTTTCGGATCGACTTGACAACCCCGACCACGCCGCCACTTTTAAGACCGATAAGACAAAGACTCATAAAGCAAGCCATGACTTGTCACTGTAAAGTAAGAGGTGACAACACTATGCCTCGCCAGCTTTTCAGACCGACTTGACAACACTCTACCTCCTCAGCTTTTCAGAATTAAAAAACAGGACTCTCTACTCTGCATGAAATTAACCACACCATGCCAACCATGGAGCTTATAAAAGAGGGTTGCACCAAACCCAACTCTACACAACACTACACAACACATACCCAGCTATGGACTCTTCGGCAAACTTCTACGCGAGGTTGTTGAAGAAGCAAAAAGTAACTTAGCGAAGAGGAATCGGTTACAATACCTAGATAACTCAATGAAAGATGCTCGATACCACCACATCTTCGATCCCGCAGTGTGTGTGTGGCGAACCGCAGAGATCATTCATCCACACACCGGACACGCCGCCGGGCGTACTACGGATCACGGGCATCACCTCGTAAGTGTTTCTTTTCGCGTATCGATTTTCGTCTCCCAACGTTCAATTCCTTAAATTTTAACTTCATCCCCGTAATGGCGGCCCGAGATCTGCCGCCACTTCTTCGATGGATCGGCGGCGGAGATGTACGACAGGGCATTCATCCAGCGAGAAGTACATCTTTGAACTACTCGGTGCGGGCGAGAACTTCGTCGCGGTGGAAACCTTACGTCTTGGACCTGTTCAGAGGCACCGAAGAGCCCAAGATACTCGCCGGGCATAATCCATATCGGCGGCGTCGATTATCGATATTTTACATCCTTATTACGTAAGATTTCACATGCGGTGTACTTACATCCATCATACAATCGCAGACATGGACAACCGACATACCAGCCCGGCGTGCACGATCCGCGACAAAGGCAAGGAAAGGCTCATCGCGTGACCACGACCCGCGCCACAGCGTATCCGCTCGCCGGGCGTAATCCGTATGGACGGCGTGAGTTCTGAAGAATTTACATCATTCTTCACGATTTTCACTATCGGTGCCCTTACATCACGGAATCGCGGGACATGGGCGACTTGACATACCGGCTCGGCGTGGGCGATCCGTGACAAGGGCAAGGAAAGGCTCATCTTGGTGAGCCCGCCCGCAGGCGTATCCGGTCGCCCGGCGTAATCCGTATCGGCGAGCGTGAGTTATGAAGAATGTAAATCCTTTTCACAATTTCAAATATACGGTGCACTTACATCATGGAATCGCGAGGATATGGGCGACTTGATATACCGACCCGACGTGGACACTCGCGACAAGGGAAGGGAAGGCCACCGAGGAGTTCAACGCCAAGCTAGCAAGGAAGGGAAAATGGCCCCGGTCCACGCAGTAGGTCAGGTCATTACGTAGTAGTCCCCCGTCCTACCCCCATGTTTTTTACTATCCCCTAAAGGCATGTATACTTACATGGTCCGGATGCTTGTGTCACAATGTACCGTAGTAGTAGCGAGGATGACTAAAGCAATTAGCCGAACCATCATGCCATGTGACTACGTGTAACGTGCTTCTGTACGCGGACTCTAATGTAGTTCTGGTTCCGGAGACCCATCAAAGCAAGACTATATTGCAAGTATGCCTCTTCTAGTGGAATCCCAGAAAGAACCATTCGCACCGACATTGAATCCTCCATGTTTTAGGCCATCTTCATAATCACAATGAGCGTTCTCAGCCCCTTCACTTATATTCTGTATAAGCTCCATAAAGTACGACATCGACTACGTGCCTACATACGCATATACGTTCAGACGACTTCATCGAGGAGAGACTCCCTCGCGCATCGTAATATCACTTACCTTTGTATTTACATATCATTACTGTCTCAATCGTCCTCACAAAATTCAACAGAAATTTACCGTACTACAACAATATACAACGATCACAAAATGTTATTGCGAGTCTGACAAATTTCGCACCCATGATATTGTACGAAAATAACAAACAGACCAACCAACATCGTGACAACACTATTATTTTCAAAATAAATAACATCATATAATCAGATTTGCTAAATTTAATTAACCTACCAAATGTAATATTCATTACAACTGAATTAAACAATAATTAAAAGGTAAAAAGCAAGTGGGGGCTCCTATCGCCATAGGGTTGGGCGACTGGACTCCTGTCGCCATAGGGTTGGGCGATATTTGGACCTGCGCCCGGTTAAGCGATCAAAGCGGCAATGCACGGGAGTTGAACCAATCCCAAGCTGTTGGCGACATAAACCGATCGCCTAACCGTTGTTGCATTGAAATCGCCAAGCATTGGGCGACAGACGATATTTTGTAAAAAACAAATTACCGAATATTTTTGATATTTGAATAAAAATAGATTATTCAAAAAAAATTCCATGTTATATATATAGCCGTGCAAAATTGTCTAATTACATTGCATGATAATAGTCACTTTTCATGCATAATTTGTCCTTTTTATATATTACAAATGCAATTAGTTTGATCTCAACAATTTATAGAGATATAGAACATATCTACCCTTACATCTTGTAATGTTTTGAGAATTTTTGGAAACTTCCGCCGCCTGGTTTTCATAAAAATTTTAATGCTTGGCCGGTTTTCACTAGATATTTCGCCACTGCACACGTGTCTATGCCTTTGTACGCGAAGCAACTCTCGATGAAAAAACCCCATCCTTTCTTTTCTGGGCAAGCATATATCACGCGCCTCTTGATCAAGGTGCATAAAGCATTGCCTCGATCGATCATGAGCTCGCAATTAATTAAGCTGGTCCAGCTTCGAGAGCCAATGTATGGCCTGCATTTCGCAAATGTTACGATGATGATGAGCACCACAACCTCCGTTCCACATTCCTCGTTTCCTTTAGGCCCACTGGCCATGATCACACACATACACATGCATACCATGGCAAAGATGCATGATAACCGCTATCAGATGCGTAAGATCAGGAAACTGCCACTTTGGATGTGAAGAACTGAAGATGATGGAATTCAAGGCATATATACACATGCAGAAATTAACTGCATACTTAGATAGTGCCACAACTTTCTGAACTTTTGTCGTCTGCTGGAATGATTTTCGCTTGTGTTGTGCAGTTCATGATGGGCGACGATCGACGACAGGGAAATACCACCGGCCACAACTTGCCTAGCTTCTGCCTGAGAAACCTCACAATCAGAAAAAAGAACCAAAGCTTGTAGAGCATTGTTGACACTTGAACTGCAACAATGCTGATTCTTCCTTACGTTTATCTAGCTCAGCTCGATGAGCCTGACAAGTCTGTACATGCATCAGGTGTCCCGTGGTTAGTGGTTACATAGCTAGCTCCAGTCCAAAACAATGCACGAGCGTCTACTCTGTCTCTGCAGTGCAGACCTGCAGGTAGCCTTTGCTTCAGTGATTCCATTTAGTTTTCTTGAGGGCAGATTTCCTTTAATTACTGATCGGAAGTAAAATCTGAATTTCTCATAAGTAAAACATTTTCAGAGAAAGACACAATTGGCAGTGGTACCAGCCGGTTAATGGAACCATCACCATTCAGTTAGCTATTACTATGTTTTACTGAATACTCTCTAGCTTCAGGCTTTCCGAAGCACAGCTAAAAGTCCACATGATAGGTAACTAGTCCTAAAGAAAAATGCAGCAGAATAGCGGTACCTTGTTGCTCTAACATTCTAACTCCATAGATCATGTGTAAGAACTTATTTGTAGGATAACCAGCATCTGTCGACTGTGTGATGTCAGGCTGAACTTTAGGATGCTCTGTTCCTGCCTGTTGTGTTAATTCACTCACTGCATGTATCGTTTCTATCCATACGGCAAGCATCAATGCAGGAGCAGGACATGCCTGAATGGCTGAATGTAGCTGGAAGCTTTACATACCTTTCTTCAGTGTTCTGTCCCAAAGTTTATGTTGGAGGAATTTACAGTCTTTTACTAAGAGTCTGCAGTACATGCCGTCATATGCTTCACATGATCAGAATTAACTGCGTTTTACTTCTTCTGAACAAGGGGAGACGCGGTTTCCATTTTGTTGGAACAAAACGAAAATAAACCAGAGTACATAAGAAGTTTACATCTCGCTTGTATCAACACATGGTATCAAGGAGCAAAGCATCGAATGACAGAGCAAAAGTCTAGACATGATCATGCAATACCTTAATCAGTTCGTCAAGATCAGAATTAACCGCATAGATACAGCAAGTATTTTCTCAATCTGTAGATTATAATTTCATTGGAAATGCCAGATACCATCGCTATCATTGCTTGAACGTCGTCTTCTTGTAAAAAGTGAACAAAACTTAAGGCATATATCCATATGATAAGACAGAAATGTTATTGGAGCATGTCATGAACCTTAGTTCATAACGGCTAAACACCGTCAGGAAGAAGGCCGGACGGCGTCGGCTTTGTGAGATGAGATTAGACTGTAGACTGGGATGATAGAACCTTGGGAGGGAGACTAGATTAATTCATCTTTCTTGCTTGATTGATAATTGATACATGCTATCCCTTTTATAGGGACGACCCGACTTGATCCCTAATAAACAATCTCTATTTCTAAGGAAACCATCTCTATTAGATGGAATATATCTCTAAGAAAGTAAACCCAACTAACAAGGAAACTAACTATTCTTATCTCTATTTCCAACCACTAATGCATCCGTGGGCCCGTTATGAACAGTACACGTTGCTACAGTAACACGTGTGCTGTTCATGCGCGTGAACAGTACCGCCCGTGACACTACTCCCCTCCTTTCGCGACAGCTCGTCCTCGAGCTGTGGTGGTGGCCATGGCTGAAGCCCTAGGAGACCCCATGTTGACGAGAGGTTGTGATGATGACATGAGTCCTTGAAGTTCATTGCCTCCACGCGCGGTTGCGGCAAACTCACCGGTTGCTGCGGCAGACATGACAACAACCTTGGCATGGCAGGATGCGGTAGTGGCGCAGAAGTTCCGGCGGACTTCATCAGTGGTTGCTGGAAACGCCGCCGCCTCTTGTTGCGCCTTCTTTTCCTTCTGATCCACAATCATCTTCTCCAAAGTGGCATGTCAGTAGGACCGAAATGGCGGCAGAGGGGGTGAATGTCGATTCTTAAATAAAACGACCCTCAAAATTAAAGACTCCAGTTCTTGCGAGCACAAAGATCGCACCACAAGCGAGTTCAACATCAAATCTCACAAAGACATTAAATAGCGAGCCAAGTAATGGCTCCAACATCAAATCAATACTGAGACTTGACCTCTTACAAGCAATAGGCAAAACGTCAAACACCCAAAGAATCGAAATTTAGATGCAACAATGAGGCAAATTAACAGCAGACTATCCACAAGACACACAAAGTGAGAATTGAGTTCCACAAAACTGAACAGATCGGTCACAGCACGCATGAGGCATAAGGCCGGCGTCAACTGCAGCTGCACAATCCAAACAGACACGCACAGAGGCACAGAGAACCAGCACAGCTGCCTGTCCTTGTTTTGACTAGGAATCGACGCAAGAGCCAAAAAGCAGTGGTAATAAACAAATCAAAAAGGCAAAACCTTGAATTAGCTGCCGATTCGCTACAGGCCGCCACCACACGAGATTTCCAGACGCAACAAAACGAAGAACCCGAGAGGACAAGATCTGCAGCCAATGAATCAGCAAAACTTAAAACCGATTTGATTTCTTCTGGGCCGAACACACCGCCGCCAAGCTCCTCATATATATATTTTTATTTTTACACAGCGCCTGAGGCCGCCGCCACCAATTTTTCATCTATCAAATTCCTACAGGCGGACATACTGGTTTTGGTTTTCACGAGTTCACTCGGACAGCCAACAACACTAGAAAGCTAATCAATGCACCAACAAATATCATCAAACAGGAAACCAAAGGATCAACTCCAGCTACCAACTAGCACAAAAATCAGTAAACAACTTCGAAAGCGATCCGCCACAAACCGGATTTAATTCGCAACAAGCAAAGCAGAAACAAATCGGAAGTCTCACGGTATACCGATTCAACCCCAAGGCAAAAAGATTCAGTCGAAATGGGATCTTGATTTTCTCTAGAGCTCTACCAGCACGCACAGGACACAGCACCGAACCGAACTCAAACTCAGCGTCGAGTAGCAAAGAACAAAACAAGATCACTAGCAGTTAACCTCAAAACCTTAATCACATCATGAGCAGTGAAAGCAATAAGAAATCATCAAGTTGCGGCCAACCCAACTCACAAAAACACACACGCGCAAGAGACTCAAAAATTGCTACATAACCATGTAAGCTTACAGAGGAATGATTACTCTGGAACTTACACACAGACCAACTCTCCATTTCAAACACACACACGCACTAGCTCAACTCATACCCTCACTTTTTACAAGCTTGAGAGGAGTAAAACACATGCACTAGCTCTACACTTCTCAGTACACAGCTCATGAACACACGCATGGGAGCAACACACACATGACCTCTCCACTAGCTCATACCCTCCCTATTTCTTTTCAGCTCACACACTCTACTGTAAGCACACACCCAAGCAGCATGAGCTCACCAAGGGGACACGCACAGGAGCACACTCCCTTGGAATGCCCACAGCTCAGCCACTTTATACACCCCCACGGACAGGAGCTCTATCTCATACTCTCACTACTCAGCTCTACTCAAAGTAGCAAATCAAGAAATGCAGTCCATGACTCACATGCTTGCTCCACACACAAATGAGGCAAAGGTCATGGTCAACATGACCAGGATTTGGAGGAAAACCAGCCCATCCTCTCATTGCTTGAGTCAAATCTCCAATTTGCCCTCAAGCCTTCCCTGAAGCTTCCGTGATCCCAGATCTTGACCGTCTGGACCTCGACTCCTCCCCGAGTCTAGTCCCGTCCGCCACATCGCCCGTCAGATCCGTCCACAGGCAGATTCCTTCCTCGTCTCCCGACTTCAGAACCACTTCAAAGACCTCGATCATCTTTGGCAACTCGACCGTCTGGACCTCAACACCTCCTGTGTCTAGTCCCGTCCACCTCGCCTCACCATGACCTAGCTCAAGTCCTGCGATCACACGCACAAGCAAACCATCACATAGCACCGCATCTAAACAAAGATAATCCACATTAGCACGTATAAAGGTACTCAACCCTCGAATACAGAAACAAACTCAAACTCACTAAACCGACCACAATTACTCATCACAAACATGGGGACACCTCCACATGGTCTCTCAATCTCCCCTTGATGAGTATATTGACAAACCCCGAAAAAGCATAAGTTGAGTTTGTTTGAAAGTCGTACATGGTCCAAGAGAAGAAATTGATGCTAATGACCATGTAGACGCAAGGAGTAAAAGAAAGAGCAAGTTTTCCTCAAACATTCCCAAAACTCCCAAAAGTGACTTTTTCTCCAATATTCTCCCCCTTTTGGCAATAGAGTCATCAAGATACAAAAGAGAGAATATAGCATGGTGTGGTTGAATATTATGCAATGCTAAGCAATTAGAGCCATGAAGATTATCCAAAATGACTATTCGAGTATTACACCAAGCCATAACGTATATGAAAACTATCAATATCATTACAAGATATGCATAATCAAGCCAAGCCACGTAAGGAACAATATGAAGATTAGATGAATTTCTTAGCATGTCAAGCCACTCAAGAGAATAGTCTAGCTAGAGGTATCCAAGGATGATGCAAACCATGTCAATAACCTAAGTGGAACCAAGAAGCTAGAATTGAGTCAATTTAGAGTGCTATAAGTTCAAGAATGAATCATTTGCACAAATACTTAGTTATTTCGGTAATTAAGCAAATTTAGCACGAATCACATATTTTCATTTGGAATTGATAATTTTGGTGATGTGCTAGATCTCAAGCCTTATGCGACCATTCCAAGCGAGAAGCTTAAGGAGATGATCTAGGTCATCCAAAACTCCCCCTGAGTTCATGCCCAGTGCAATGGCAAGCAGTCTCATGAGAAAGAATTGGTGAGATCAGTTCTTTCGCACATAAAAGAGATCTTTTGCTTTCTTAAAAAAAGTGTACTCGCTCATGGTTCATCATGACACTAGCATAGCTCAAACTAAAGCTCAATTAAAGATTCAAGACTCAACTTAGCCTATTTGACATGGCATGAATCATAAGAGGATAACTAAAGATAGTCTAGCCTCAAGAGCTAACATGACATGTCTTAGTTCAAGTTGTGCAATTTTAATTAACTTAACAATGGCAAAGGCTTGACGACACATATGAAGCAATGATAAATCTAGCGATTAAGCATAATCATGGCAAGATGTAATGCATTGAAGCATGTCATATATGGATAATGGTCAAGGCTCCATGTAGTTATATTACAATGCACAATGCTAAAAAGCAAGAAAATCCAGCTCCTTCTCAACATGTGAAGCAATGTTTAGTTCAAGTTGAGTTATATCAATATTAAACTCCAGAAGCTCCCAAATGAACTCTCCCTGAACCAAAGCAATAAAACGAGAAGCTGGCAAAGAAATCAGGAACAGACAGTCCTCAAAGCATAGACAAGATATAGAGAATACCATGGCTCAGACTGACTCTCATCTACCCCATATGACACTAGGACTATCACCGCCTTGGCTAACACACTAAGGAGCAAACACGTTCCCTGTCTACCCAAGGGTGGCCCAACCCTTGCTAGAACCTATAAGAAGTGAGTAAGCTCAACCTAGTGAGAAGAGACAGCTAATAAGCAACATCCTAGAGCATAAGATGAGAGGAAGAAGTCTAAGCAACTAGACGAGAGAAACACTCTAATCTATGCTAGGATGACTAACCCAAAATGCATCCCGAATGCAATGCGACGATGAAGAAGCAACAAAGATAATATACAAGATAAGCAAGAAAGCACAAAGCTCCCCTCACTACAGTCCATAAGGACAAACCACCCCAAGCTCTCCCATGAAGGTCGAAAACCTAGAACTATCCAAAGGCTTGGTAAAGATGTCACCAAGCCGGCGGTCACTCTCCTAGCTGGAGCACTATATCACCCTTCTCCACATGGTCTCTAAGGAAGTGATATCGATATCAATATGCTTGGTCCGAGAGTCTTTGCTTTGGGTTCTTAGCAATGTTAATAGCGTAGTATTATCACAAAAGAGTGGAACACTTTCTATAACTAACCCAAAGTCCCGCAGGTCGAAGCCATCAAAGTATCTCGGCGACAGAATCGGCGACAACATACTCGACCTCTGCGGTGGATCAGGCAACACCGGATTGCTTCCTAGACGACCAAGAACGAGAGAAGTGCCAATGAATTGACAGTGCGGCGTGCTCTTCCTATCTATCCTCTGACCCGACAAAGTCTGCATCCGAGTAGGCTCTAAGGAAAAGACAGGATGAGGAAGAGTACCAGATACCATAGTCAATGGTAGCTCGAAGGTATCAAAGAATCGCTTCACCGCTTTGGCGGTGAGATCGCGAGAGAAGCTCGAATCGAGCACACAAACACACGGAGAAGTGTATGTCCGGTCTCGGCGATGAGGTACAAGAGGGAGCCAATCATGCTTTGCGATACTCCTTTTGATCAACCGCTCGCCATCCTCATCTCGGGTCAAGATAGGTTGTAGAAGCCATGGGAGTTGACACAGGTTTACCATCACTCATATCGAAGCGTCTCAGGAGATCACGAGTATACTTGCCCTGATGCAAGAAAGTACCCTCCCGAGTCTGCTTGATCTGGAAACCAAGGAAGAAGCTCAACTCGCCCATCATGCTCATCTCAAACTCTGAGCTCATAACATCGGAGAACTGAGAAACAAGAGTATGAGAAGAGCCACCAAAGATGATATCATCCACATAAATCGACGAGTAGAAAGTCATTACCATGCTGCGCGAATGAACAAGGTCTTGTCTACCTTACCCATCTCAAAACCATGACTCAACAGATAGGACTTAAGCCTCTCATACCAAGCTCTAGGGGCTCGCTTAAGTCCATACAAGGCTTTAGAGAGCTTGAAGACATGGTTAGGGTATTTGGGGTTCTCGAAACACGAGGTCATCTAACGAGACTTCTTCCTCAATAAGGCCATTGAGGAAGGCACTCTTCACATCCATCTGGTAAAGCTTGAAACCCTTAGAAGCTGCAAAGGCAAGCGTGATTCTAATGGCTTCAAGTCGAGCTCTGAGGGCAAAGTCTCCTCAAAGTCTAGACCCTCAACACAGGAAAACCCCGAGCTACCAATCTAGCCTTGTTTGGATGACAACCCCATCCTCACTCTGCTTGTTTTGAACACCCACTTAGTTCCAATGATATTGTGACCTCGTGGGGACTCAACAAGCGACCAAACCTTGTTTCTCTCAAAGTTTTCCAACTCCTCATGCATGGCATTGACCCAAGACTCATCGAAAGAGCATGATCAACATCCTTGGGCTCGAAGGAGGCAATGAAAGCGAGAATGGAGCAGAAAAGAGAAGTGCAGTTTTGAGCGTGTGACACGCTCAAAAAGATCTCCAATGATCTGCTCTCGAGGATGCCTTCTCTGGATATGTCGGGAGGTCTGGATGAGAAGAAGAAGTGGCCTCTACCTCGTGTGACGAGGCAGGGGGCAGAGCCACTAGCTCGGGAGGAAACGGAAGGCAGGGTGATCACCTTGAGGTGCCGAGGAAGAAGGCATCTCAAGGGAGGAAGAGGCTGGATCGTAAACAACCATCGTCTCCCTCGTCCTCATCATCCACAAAGATGGTCTCGATCGCTCTAAAGAACTCGAGATATCTGGCCTAGTCCCGGTGGCCTCATCGAAGGTCACCTCACGAGTCTCTACCATTTTACTAGACTCAGCCCAAACCCGATAAGCCCGCGAAGAAGTCGAGTAGCCTAGAAAGATACCGTCACAGGAACGTGACTCGAACTTATCTAGGTTCCCAGACTTCAAAATAAAGCACTTGCAACCAAACACACGAAAATGAGAGACGCTGGGCTTTCGCCCATATCTCAGCTCATAAGAAGTGCGGTGCAAGAGTGCCCGAAGAAAAACTCGATTCGAAACATGGCACGCAGTCGCAATGGCTTCAGCCCAAAACTTCCTCGGTGTAGAGTACTCATCAAGCATCGTCCTGGCCATCTCGACCAAGGTACGGTTCTTCCTCTCCACAACGCCATTTTGCTGAGGGACGTATGGAGAAGAGAACTGGTGCTCTACACCTGTCTCACCACAGAAACTCTCAAAGTAGGAATTCTTGAACTCCGTGCCATTGTCACTGCGGATCGCTCGTAAGGCACCAGGAAGCTCAACAGAAAGCCTACTAAAAAGACCTCGGAAATGTGTAAATGTCTCATCCTTGAGGCTAAGAAAACACCCAAGAATACCTCGAGAAGTCATCGACCACAACAAGAACATACCACTTCCTCCCCTGCGATCAAGACTCGAGCCGTCCAAGCTGTGTCCATGTGGAGCAAATGTCCTGCATCGGTCATAGTAATTGTGACCGAGGATGAGAAGCGGCAACCATCTTCCGTGTCTTGGGCATGGAGTGCAAACAAGATCTTTGACCATCTTGAGTTTCGGCAGACCACGAATGAGATCATGGCCGCTAACTCGGGTCAAATGGTCAAATCCAATATGACCAAGCCTCCTATGCCAAAAAGAAAGGTCACGGACTCGAAGCAACTAAACACCGAGAGGATCACCGGAAGACTCAAAGAAAATCAGCACGAAGATCCTCCCATAACGAGAAATCCATAAACCAAACTCCCCAAGAATCAAGAATTTTGCAAGCGTTTTTCTTGAAGCTCACCTCGAAACCGCCATCGGTAAGGTGAGAAACGGAAAGCAAATTATCTGCGCAGCTTACTAACCAAGGCAACATCCTTAAGAATAAAAGAAGCATTAATACGCGACAAGACCTTTGGCGATGACGCTTCCCATTTGAAGCGTCTCCGAAGGTGATCGTCTCATCACCGGAGCGCGGCTAGGGAGGAGAACCAACGGAGTCTCCGGTCATATATGACGAGAACAACCGAGTCTACAAGCCAAACCTTCTCCTTCCCTACCCGGCGAACTGAGTCAAGCAGAGTAAAGTCTCGATCTTGGGATAAATCAACAATGATTTTGGCACCCAATCTTGAATAACACGTCGGCGCGATGAAGTAGTCAAGCACGATGACCTCTATCTACCCTCGCTCTCTGTAACTCAAAGCGTAAGGTCTAAGAGTAGACCCGAAGTCGTTCTTTGGTCCGATCGCTCTGAAGGAGCGAGTCGAGCACTGCCAACATGTTGAACACGCCATGAGTAGCTATCTCGATGGGGAAAACGAGATCTACCCTCGGGGCCGGCGGAAGTCACGATCGAAAGCGGCTTGAGGACGAAAACCGTAAAACTCGGAAAAACCAAGTCCTCGATCTTTGCACAAACCCATCGAAGAAACAAGCCTAGACCTCGTGTTGGTCTTAGGTGCACTCAAGGTCCAGGGCCGACCACAGATGCGCCTAAGAGACTCAACATGGTCTCTACGCGATCTTGGCGCTACCAAGCATCGATCGATTGTGTGTCCATCCTTCGGCGAAGGTGCGGTGATACTTCACCTTCGAGAGGTAGAAGCGAGATGTGAAATTACCTTACTATCGAAATCCTGGACATAGCCCGTGACTTGAAATGGACTTTCTCGGTCACAGGCTCGGTCTCGATCACACACAGTGCTATGGGTCCGAGCACGGCGGTGGATGCTTCCTCATGTCCTCAAAGAAGTCATATCCTAGACCCCGATTAAATCTGCAGATCTTAGATTGGTCTAGAATAAGATTGAGCTTCTTCTTGCCTCCTACAAATCTCTCGAGAGTGTTCATAAGGTCTTGACACTCCCGAGAGAGAGGTGCAAGAAGAGCAGGGGAAGAAGAGACAAAGAGAAGGTAAGGGAGCAAAAGAAGAACCAAAGAAGAGGGAAGAATGGCTTGTGCACGCCTGGTAGACTCAAAGGGACAGATCCTCTCGCTAGCCAGCTTGGTTCACGTCGCTAAGCGTCTCAACCTTACCCAGGGCTTCTCCCCTTTCCACAATCATATTACAAGCACAATGTGGCTTCTCTAGAAGGTCCTTAGTTAGCTTCACACATTTCTCATCCAAAGCAATCAAGTCGATTTTAGTTTGTTACACTTAATGCATGGTGAGCTAACAGGGGTCCTTAGAAGCAAACTTAGCCATCTTCCTTTCATGATCAATCATATCTTGAAATGTTTTGGAGACGACCTCAAGTTCAAGATTAACTTAGGACAGTTCAAGCATGAAACAATCGGCTCAAGTAAAGAAGCTTGTAGTTCAACAATTTTATGATCTGCCGTTTTAAGTTCATCTTCAAGTTATTGCAATTTTCACAAGACTCAGGCAGATCAAGGAGCATGGCATAAGGTACTCTAGCAAAGAATGTCCTTACCCTCACATGAGGTGGGAGAAGTAGTCTCATCGAGAATAAGTAGGGTAATGACCATCCTACTCAACTCTAACTCCGACAAGCGCACTAACATTCTCCACTTTAACACTATCAAGTTTGGAGGACAGACTATCATGTGAGGTCCTTAACTTCTCCATATCAACCAAAGAAAGCGAGCATGTATCACAATCATCACTAGAAGGAGCAGATGTAAGAGCAATAATCTCTAGTGACAGTCTATCTATTTCCTTCTCTAACTCAAAGACACTTAGCCTTAGCTTTAGCATGAAAACCTCCTAGCTTAAGAAAAGCATGATTGAGCTGGTCAGAGGTGGGTACCTCGTCCGAAGTCGGAGTACATTGTCACGAAGTTCGCCCTCGAGGCCATGAAGCACATGCCGGAGAAGTCGTCGCCGCCATCCTTGGGCTCTTGGTCACCCGAATCCCTGTCATCGTCGCTCCATCCCTCCACCTCGCCGAGGTCGAGGTCGTCGAAGGCGGTGAGGACGCTGTGGAAGAGCTTCTTAGCTTTGCCGTTCGGAACTTCTTCTTCTTTGGCGTCTGAGTGGAGGCTTCTTGTTGCGTTCTTGTCGGTGTAGTCGTTCTTGCCCGAACCGCCGTAGTCGTTCTTGCCCTTCTCCAGCTTGGGGCGGTTGCGAATGTGGTTGGGGCCACCACACTCGAAGCAAATCACAGGTCCTCCTCTCTTCGTCCCTCCTCCTCTTGTAAGCATGGGAAAACTTCCGAGCTAGGAGGGCCACCGCTCATCGCTTACGCCACGAGAGAGCAGCGAAAGGAGTAACCACACAACGAATCGACAAGAGAACCGGTTTAATCGGGATCGGTGACTAGGGCCATCGATCGTGACTTCGACTTCGAGAGACAATGTCAATCTCGTGAGTCTTGAGACGCGAATCTGGCGCATCAAGAGTCAAGGTCGAGAGGTCCGTGGTGTCCTTGATGGTAGTCACTTTCATTTCCCAAACACGAAGATCAAGTGCCGTGAGCATCGACGAGCGTTGTCCGAAGTCGGGTATGTGAGACCGACCGCTCGAAGGTTGCTCAAGATTTTGTGAAATCGCGAAAAGCACTCGCCCAGGACTCACCAAAGAAGCATCTCGAATTTGTTGTATTCGCTTGAACCGATCTGTCGAACCGCCTTGATCCGGTGGTGCCCTCATGGTATCGTCGAGGTCACCCGGATGTCGAGGCGGACGACAGTGAGATATCTTGTCAAACTCGCCACGACTCAAACCACGGATGATGATGTTCCTTGCCTTTGCATTCGCCTCAACATCGGCCATGTTCCGGCATTGATGTTCTCATCGGCGAGAACAATGAATCGTACCTTGACCTTCCGCGGATGGCATACCCACAGGCACGGATGTATGTCTCCATTCGGCTCTTCGGAAGGGTGTCGATGCCATCGAGCACGGCGGCTTGGTCGAGTACTTGTCCATCGCCATGGCTCTTGAGACCGGTTAAGATCTATTGAAAAGAGCTAACCGCTCGATACCAATTGTAGGACGAAATGGCGACGAGAGGGGGTGAATGTCGATTCTTAAATAAAACGACCCTCAAAAATTAAAGACTCCAGTTCTTGCGAAGCACAAAGATCGCACCACAAAGCAGTTCAACATCAAATCTCACAAAGACATTAAATAGCGACCAAATAATACTCCAACATCAAATCAATACAGATTTGACCTCTTACAAGCAATAGGCAAAACGCGTCTGACCCAAAGAATCGTAAATTTAGATGCAACAATGAGGCAAATTAACAATGCCTATCCACAAGACACACAGCTGAGAATTGAGTTCCACAAAACTGAACAGATCGGTCACAGCACGCATGAGGCACAAGGCCGGCGTCAACTGCAACTGCACAATCCAAACAGACACGCACAGAGGCACAGAGAACCAAAGACAAATGCTTTGTCCTTGTTTTGACTAGGAATCGACGCAAGAGCCAAAAAGCAGTGGTAATAAACAAATCAAAAAGGCAAAACCTTGAATTAGCTGCCGATTCGCTACAGGCCGCCACCACACGAGATTTCCAGACGCAACAAAACGAAGAACCCGAGAGGACAAGATCTGCAGCCAATGAATCAGCAAAACTTAAAACCGATTTGATTTCTTCTGGGCCGAACACACCGCCGCCAAGCTCCTCATATATTTTTTTTTTTTTTTACACAGCGCCTGAGGCCGCCGCCACCAATTTTTCATCTATCAAATTCCTACAGGCGGACATACTGGTTTTGGTTTTCACGAGTTCACTCGGACAGCCAACAACACTAGAAAGCTAATCAATGCACCAACAAATATCATCAAACAGGAAACCAAAGGATCAACTCCAGCTACCAACTAGCACAAAAATCAGTAAACAACTTCTGAGCAGTCCGCCACAAACTGGATTTAACGGGCGCAACAAGCAGCAGGAAACAAATCAGCAAGTCTCACAGGGCTACCGATTCAACCCCAAGGCAAAAAGATTCAGTCGAATTGGGATCTTGATTTTCTCTAGAGCTCTACCAAAGACGCACGAGACACAAAGACCGAACCGAACTCAAACTCGGTAGCGAAAGCAAAGAAAGAACAAAACAAGATCACTAGCAGTTAACCTCAAAACCTTAATCACATCATGAGCAGTGAAAGCAATAAGAAATCATCAAGTTGCGGCCAACCCAACTCACAAAAACACACACGCGCAAGAGACTCAAAAATTGCTACATAACCATGTAAGCTTACAGAGGAATGATTACTCTGGAACTTACACACAGACCAACTCTCCATTTCAGCACACACACGCACTAGCTCAACTCATACCCTCACTGCACTACAAGCTTGAGAGGGAGTAAAACACATGCACTAGCTCTACACTTCTCAGTACACAGCTCATGAACACACGCATGGGAGCAACACACGCATGAGCTCTCCACTAGCTCATACCCTCCCTATTTCTTTTCAGCTCACACACTCTACCGTCTGTAGCACACACCCAAGCAAAGATGAGCTCACCAAGGGACACGCACAGAGCACACTCCCTGGAATGCCCACACCGACCACTTTATACACCCCCACCTGACAGAGCTCTATCTCATACTCTCACTACTCGGCTCTACTCAAAGTAGCAAATCAAGAAATGCAGTCCATGACTCACATGCTTGCTCCACACACAAATGAGGCAAAGGTCATGGTCAACATGACCAGGATTTGGAGGAAAACCAAATTTCATCCTCTCATTGCTTGAGTCAAATCTCCAATTTGCCCTCAAGCGGCTTCCTGAAGCTTCCATCCGTATCTTGACCGTCTGGACCTCGACTCCTCCACGAGTCTAGTCCCGTCCGCCACATCGCCTCGTCAGATCCGTCACGGCGATTCCCGGTTCCTCGTCTCCCGACTTCAAGAACCACTTCAAGACCTCGATCATCTTTGGCAACTCGACCGTCGGACCTCAACACCTCCTGTCTAGTCCCTACCCACCTCGCCTCACCATGACCTAGCTCAAGTCCTGCGATCACGCATAAGCAAACCATCACATAGCACCGCATCTAAACAAAGTATAATCCACATTAGCACGTATAAAGGTACTCAACCCTCGAATACGAAACAAACTCAAACTCACTAAACCGACCGTCAATTACTCATCACAAACATGGGGACACCTCCACATGGTCTCTCACATGCATGTCGAGGAAGATGGCCGCGATCTTCTTGTCGTTGTCATTGGTACTCATGGCCATCTTGTTAGCGTTAGTCTTTATCATAGCCAACGACTCGACGACAGGTCTGATGGTCTGATCTGTCGCCATAACCATAGTAGCAGAAGCCATGGGAAGGGATCGACTGCTCTGATACCAAGTTGTCATGAACCTTAGTTCATAACGAGGTAAACACCGCCAGGAAGAAGGCCGGACAGCGTCGGCTTTGTGGGATGAGAGATTAGACTATAGACTGGGATGATACAACCTTGGGAGAGAGACTAGATTAATTCATCTTTCTTGCTTGATTGATAATTGATACATGCTATCCCTTTTATAGGGACGACCCGACTTGACCCCTAAGAAACAATCTCTATTTCTAAGGAAACTATCTCTATTAGATGGAATATATCTCTAAGGAAGTAAACCCAACTAACAAGGAAACTAACTATTCTTATCTCTATTTCCAACTACTAATGCATCCGTGGGCCCGCCATGAACAATACACGCCGCTCTGATAACATCGCATATCTTGTTCACGCTGGCGTGAAACGATACCGCCGTGACACTACTCCCTCCTTTTGTGACGGCTCGTCCTCGAGCCATGGTGGTAACCATGGTGAAGCCCTCTGAAACCCCATGTTGACGAGAGGTTGTGATGGCGACATGAGTCCTTGAAGATCATTGCCTCCACGTGCGGTTGCGGCAAACTCACCGATTCTTTGCGCGAGCATGACAACAACCTTGGCATGGCGGGATGCGGTAGTGGCGCGGCAAGTTCGGCAGCGTCACTGTGGTTCTTTGAAGCGCCACCGCCTCTTGTTGCGCCTTCTTTTCGCCGATCCACAATCATCTTCTCCAAAGTGGCATGCATGTCGAGGAAGATGGCGCGATCTTCTTGTCGTTGTCGTTGGTACTCATGGCCATCTTGTTGGCGTTAGCCTTTATCATAACCAGCGACTCGGCGGCAGTCGATGGTGCGATCATCGCCATAACCATGGTAACGAAGCCATGGGAAGGATCGATCGCTTTGATACCAAGTTGTTATGAACCTTAGTTCATAACGGGCTAAACACCGCCAGGAAGAAGGCCGGACGGCGTCGGCTTTGTGGGATGAGAGATTAGACTATAGACTGGAATGATAGAACCTTTGGATAGAGACTAGATTAATTCATCTTTCTTGCTTAATTGATAATTGATACATGCTATCCCTTTTATAGGGACGACCCGACTTCCCTTAAGAAACAATCTCTATTTCTAAGGAAACTATCTCTATTAGATGGAATATATCTCTAAAGAAGTAAACCCAACTAATAAGGAAACTAGCTATTCTTATCTCTATTTCCAACCACTAATGCATCTGTGGGCCGCTATGAACAGTATGCGTTGCTACAGTAACAAGTGCACTGTTCACACGCGTGAACAGTACCGCCCGTGACAGAGCAACCACACTGCTAGCAGGCACTGTTCAAGTTTTCAGGCTCCAGAGTAGTGCTGCTGTGCCTGTGAATCTGTGATGCATGACCAAATGCCAAAACTGGAGCACTTCACAGTCTGGTAAAACACGACTGCATATTGTAGTCAGCTTTCAGACAGATGCCTCCTTAAGTCGATTCAATTTGGAGAATTCATGCTGACTTATGCTCTAGCAAGGCTTGTTTAGGTGATGCTCTACTCTTTAAGCCTTCTTTCTCAAACTTGACATGAGATTTCAACATTTGTAATTCGTCGATCTGGACTCTAGCTTCCTCTTGCAAGTCCATGAGTTGTTAAATTTTACCCCCTCAGATGCCCATTATCATTAAGTGCCAGCTCGGCGAAGCAGTAACCTGTACAATAACTTGAGATGAAATGCCTGCTGCCAAGTGCCAACAAGCTTTTGCTTAAAAACATCACAGTATTTTGAGTCTACTTTAATAACAATACCAAGTTCCTTGGCCAATAATGTTTGAATAAGACTTTTCTCTCCTTAGTCTATGTTCAGTTTAACACCACAAATAGCAGAAAATGCCATATCAAGAACACTAACAATAAGACCAACATCGCTGATTATGCTCTGCAAAAATAAGATGCTCACCGAGTAGGTCCTGAACAACATCAAAGACTTCCTTTGGAGTAAGGAACATCATCAATGTCAGGACAGTCATCTCCAATTTGGCCAAACGCCTGTGCTAGCAGAACCACCAAGCCAGTGCTTTCATTTAGATAGGTAAATGTGCAGTAGAACTCCATCGTCTCTGACCCTCAAGCCCGGAGTTACTGCCGATGTTATATGAGTACATGTTACATAAGTACTGATCAAATCATTCCCTGGAGCCTTGACAACCTTGTTTCAGAAGTTGAACCAGGAGGTCCTAGCCAGAGTTTATTTCCAGGAACCCTTTGGTTGCTAGTGGATGAAACTTTATTTCAGCTAGTGAAGAGCACCTGAAAGGCTAACCCCAACAATTATGTCCTTGGAGTCGTAATAAGTAGTTAAAGAACATGACATTGGCACGGGATAAATACATGCATGTAGTATAACATAACTTCATTGGGTGGCATGGGTGCATCCAGTTATGAATATTGTGTGTATTCAAGAGGCCCAATAGACGTTATATATAGGGAGTATAAGAGTGATATGTCATATACAGATAAGAAAATACAAAAAGCAGATAAGAAAATACAAAAGAGTTCCTATTTTAACACCATATTCTAGCACCCCCTCAAATGTAAGGTGTATGCAATAGTATTGCATTTGGAAAGGATTGACACTAAAATATGAAAAATTCAAAGTCTGTGTCTTAATAATGTTGTCGTAGCATGCAGTTCTTGAAAAATATGTCGAGTATCAAAAGATCTCCTCCCATCCGGGATCATGCGACAACCCATAAAGCACAAGGTGCAGGGACTGAGAAAGTAGAGGCAGACGGGAGCAAAGTCGACCGCAGCAACTGATGAAACCGACAAAAATAGAGAAAGTTGTCAAATCCAGCCGAAGAAGAATAGATAGAAGCATGGCAGCGTAGATCGAAGCCCAAGACGGCGACAGCGCAGTATACAAGAAGTGCAACGGATGCGAAGGCGGGAAGAAGCGCGGCGGCCTTAGAAGCTCGGAGCGACGGCTAAGAGAGAAGCGGCGGCATCATAACGACTTCTACGATCTGCGGCTCGGAGAAAAGAGCGACGACAACCATGCAAAAAAAGAATTCATATGCTTCTATGACTGACAATAAATTTATGGACTCGTATGGTTTAGACGAAACTCAAAGATAAAGTTTTACGGACTTGGATGGACACAGCGAAAGAAGCGACACAAAGAAGCAGTAGATACTAGCAACAGCAGGCTTTTTTTTTTCTCTCTCTCTCTCTCCACCGACTCCCTTCCTTCCTCTGTTTTCTCAATCGACACCGACACCCTTTTCTCAATCAACACCGACACCCTTTGGTCGAGTGTAGGCAGAGGAGGCGTGGTCGAGTGCAGGCAGAGGAGGCGCAGCGACCGTAGTGGCGCTCGGGGGCGAGCGCGTGCAGAGAGCAGCGCGGCGAGGACGGGATCCGAGAGCCTGGCGACGGCGGCGAATGCGAGGACTGGATCCGATGGAATCCGAGGGCGGCAGCAACGAGGACGATTGGGCGGCATCGGAGCAGAGGCGGCACGAGCGGCAAGAAGAGCGCCCGAGAGGAGGCGTAGTTTCTGGGCAAGCTCGTGCGAGGAGGTGAGCTCCACCGGATCCGGTGGTGATGAGGCCCAGTGCCGAAGTAGAGAAGCAGAGGTGGCGGCCGGGAGCATGGGAGCCAAGGCCGCAGCGTGGGGAGGATGTCGCCGGCGACGATGATGGATCTGGGCTGGATCCGTCGGATCCTGTCGCCCACCATCGTGCCGACGGCAATGGATGTGGCGACGAAGACATCTTCCTCCTCCTCTTTCTGCTACTCAGCCAGATCCGGCCGGATGAGCTACTTGACGACGAGGCAGTATGAGGCCGCCCTCGGGAGCAGAGATTGCTCCTCCTAGGGGCAGTGGCAGTGGAGGACGAGTAGAGACTATGAGGCGGCTGCGGCTTCAGTAAACGCTAACTCTAACCTTTGCTTTGATACCATATTATGAATATTGTATGTATATTTAAGAGGTCCAATAAGCACTATATATAGAGAGTACAAAAGTGATATGCTATATACAGATAAAGAAATACAATAGAGTTCCTATCGTAACACCCTATTCTAACACATCCTACGTACCGCATGAAGAGTTAAACCTTGAAGGTGCGAAACACCGCTTCCTGCATGCCATTTGATCCAAGTTCAAGATGGCTAAAAGGATCTGCAACACAAATCAGTAAATCAGATTTTTTTTTTCTTTCGTAACGGCCATGTCAAGATTAGTCTACATAGGACAGACAGGAAGGTACAGAGAGCTTCTACAGAATGCCAAGGAGTTTCTTAACACAAGGGAACTCGACGAACATATTAACTGTAGTTGTGAAGGGGCAAATGTAGTTTCAGTTGCATTAATGTGGATATTATGAGGATATGCTCATAATCAATTGACAATAGTGTTAAGGGTTTGTAGAAACACTTGTTTTCGAAATTCAGGAAAATCGGTATGACCGCAATAGTTGAGCGGTACTACTGCAGCGCAGTAGTACCGGATTCTAGTTGGCGGTACTACCGTAGCCCAGTAGTACCGGATTCTAGATGGTGGTACGATTTTACCAAAGAGCATATTTTTAGGAGTTTCTTCTTCCCTGAGAAACAGTATAGCCGCATCTCTTGAGCGGTACTACCGCGTGAGGTAAGACCTGAGTTTACTGGCGGTATTATCAGTTTTGTTCTGTTCGCTGGCCAGCTTGACAGTTATATTTGCAGGTTAGGTCGATTTCATAGGTTTCATTGCATATGTATTGCATGATGCATGTTTTGACTAACGTGGGTCAAGTTACGAAGAACTTGTTCCCGGAATCGATTTCTTTGACTATTGTTGTGCAAGAAGCTTAGAGATCAACGACGGTTAACGGCAAGAATGATTGGGACTAAGCTTGGAGAGCTGAGGTCCAGAACGATCGAGTATGTCGGGTGAAGTCAATGGACTCAAGCATGGCGCAAAATGAACAAGAATGACCGAACGGGAAGTTCGGTGCAAAGGGTTGCATCAAGCGACACGGAGGTCGGTGTAAGTGATATGGTGGTTTCGGTGGTAACCGGATGGGAGAGACTTGCCGACATAAAGAGAGCTATTGATCAACCTACATATGGCGAAGCATGCGGTTGCTTAATGAAGATTGGACTCGGTCTTTGGAGAATGATCGAGAAAGGAGTATTTTGGTAACTTCACCAAAATACCACATTAATGACCTTTGGCTAAACCTCGACGCAAGATGACGTGAGGAGAGGCGGTTCAGGTCAAGAGAAGGTAAAGACGGCGTTTTGAGAAGCGTGCGTGAGTTAGACCCGTTTGTGTGTAGACTTAACAGGTACCCATTAGGATTTCCTCTCATGGCCTAGCCTCCACTATAAAAGGGGGAGTGCTGGTTGTGCACCTCCCATCCCTTGTATTCTAGAAACCCTAAGCTGAGATTTAGGGAGAGAAGAGGAAAGTGGAGAGACTAGGGTTCTTGAGAGGTTGATTGATTGAGTGCTCATGTGTTGAGCTTTTGCCCTCCATGGTTGAGTGGCTGTAAACCAACTTCAATATCAAATCAATCCAAGCAAGATTCTTCAAGATGAATCTCCTCTTGTCCTTGCTCTCTCTTTGATGATTTTGGTGTTTTAATGATCTTTTGGTTTTTCTTTTGTTTCTTACTGAGATCTTGCTTGTTGTGACATGTGGGAATGCATCTAGGATCATCTTGATCATCTCTTACCCACGAGAAAGTTATAGGATCAAAGTTTGATTTTGGCCTAGTTTTGGAGCAACGTTCACTCAAAAGGAAAAAGGTCAGAACTTTGGCAATGATCTACACAATCTTTGATTAGAATAGGTTTCTAACATCCTATAGAAGATATGTTTCAAATTTCATAAAAGTTTGGAGTTGTGGATCAAAAATTATGCAAATTTTGGATTTTGATTTCAAGCTGATTTCCTATTCACTGTGATATTTTTACTGTTTATCTGGTAATAACGCTACTGTTCGTCGGTACTACCGATTCTCGATATCTGACTCTTCGTTCTGCTTAGCGTTTTTGCGTTTTAGTTGTTGTGCTTCAGGGTTTTTATTGGATTCAATACAAGACATCCGCTGTGCTTGTTTGGCGATCTTCATAGCTATTGGAGATAAAATCGTGTTGAAACTGATCAAACTAAAAAATAAGCAAAGCTCCTATTCAACACCCCCCACCCCCGCGTGCGCTCCTAGTCGCCGTTTCAGTCCAACAATTAATAAACAAGCTGAATTTACCAACTGATCAACAGCACGAGTGACTCTATAACTGAAGGTTTTTTTTTCGACGAAACTAAATAAACTAAAATATGAACCTGTGCATATCTTAGTTGAAATTGGAAAGCTACAAAGCTGTACTAGGCACTTGCATCAACTCGGATGAACTAAATTAAAGGCCATTTCATCTACGTATTTCAGCGTATTTTGATGCTGTGCTGACCAGTCGCGGAGAATGAGTTAACGGTAAGCGCGTCATAACTGCGAAAAAGTTGAGGCATTTCGATTCAGCAATCAATCAAAGATTAAAAAAAATCACTAAGCATCTCCAAAAATCAAGAACTCGTTACTGCAACAAGGCAAGGGGCATGTCGCTCTATGGGGATGCTGCGGCGCTTTTCCTCCCTCCGGTCGTCACCGACTTGCAGGCCACTAAAGTCATCATTCAGGTCTTCGGAGAGGCTTCTAGGTTCTCTCCAATCCGTTGCACCCAGTACCGATCAACAGATCCATCTCTCCAATCTGTTGCACCGACCAACAGATCCATCTCACGGCGTCGGAACTCCAATGCTCTGTTACTGATTTTCCTTGCAAGTATCTTGGTCTGCCTTTATCCTTGAGAAAACCGGCCAAGGTGGATTTCTTATTAAGAAACCGGGCCCAGGTCAGGAGTCCTGGCTTAGGTGGGCTTTTCATTCATCTAGTAGCCTATAAAAAGGAGAGAAGGCCCCTCATTGTAAACACGGTTTTGAGAAGAGCAATAAAGAGATGCCTGAAGTCCCCTTATATCTCTGTATTCAATCTATTATTTTGTTCTTACGATTCTGAGTTTATCTACGAGATAATCGTTCGGACTGGACTCGCCAGCGACGGTTCATCAACACGTTATCAATACAATCGACTCTCCTTGGATCGAAAGGTAACCGTCGATGAACGACAATCGTAGATCGAATCATTTTTTCTATATTGCTTTCAATTCTGCAAATTTGGCTTTCTAGATTGTAACCTACGGTGCAAATCTGCTCTAATCTACCGCGAGCCAACTTGAAGTCGCCGACACAATATCGATCGGTGGATCGCATGAAAAGGTGGATGTCGATTGTACCGGAGATTGGAAATCGCAAAGTTATTCTAAATCTACCGCGAGCCGACTTGAAGTCGCCAGCCAAGCCGATCGGTAATTGCATGAACGATAATTGCATGATGAATAATACATTGCATCGTCTGAATAGTAATGAAAAAAATCACACGCCGCCCGCATGCGTCGTGCGACGTCGACCTGGAGTTGTGCCACCGCCGTCGGCCACCCGTTGTAAGATCGAGGAGGCCGACTAGAGGGGGGGTGAATAGGCGTTTTAAAAACTTCTTTGGCTAAAACCGATTTCTAATGCCGAAGCTAATACAAATACGGTTTTGCACAATTAAAGCCTAAATCAACTAGGTTCACCTAAGTGCACCAACAATGCAAGTATATTGATGAATATAACAATTAAGCAAAGACTTGTAAGCTATTCAATATGATCAATGTAAATAGCACAAAGCTAGGCAAGCATTCATCCACAATGAATAAGCAATTTAATATAAGGAATATAAATTGCACAAAGTAAAACACAAGAATGCAAACCACAAATGACACGGCGATGTTTTACCGTGGTGATCGAAGACTTGCCGGTCTTCCCTAATCCACGTTGAGGCAAGTCCAAACTAATTGGATCGGCTCCACGAATTGAGCACCCGCCTCCGAGGTAAGTCCAACCACTTGGACCGGTTCCAAACCAAACCAACACCTCACTCCGCTAAGGTTGCTCTTTCCTCCACTCCGGAGATGGCGAGCACCACACCACTCACAAACCGCTCGGGTCTTCTCACAAGCTTATTTGAGAAGATCACCGACGCACGACGCCACCACGCCGTCTAGGTGTCGGCAAACACCAAGAGTAACAAGTCTAGAACTCTCACTTGAACTAATCAAGTGTCTAAGCTCAAGTGGATACTCAATCCACTACCTAAGGCAACACATGCACTTAGGGTTTGCCTCTTAAAGCTCACCAAGTGCAACACATGCACAAATGAGAGTAGAGGGCTTGCTCTTAGCTCAATAGAATGAATGGGAACTCCAGCACTCTTTTGCCACGCCCCACACACGGCCAATGTGGGTATTTATAGCCTACACATAAAAACTAGCCGTTGTGAAAAAGTCTGCTGAAAAATCAGCAGGAGCGGTTCAACCGCCAACTAGGAATCGGTACAACCGCACTCCCTCCAACGGTTATAAAACTAACCGTTGGCACCTTTCTAAGATAACCGCCAACTAATATTCTAGATAATCAGCATCGCTCGGTTGAACCGCATTGACGCGCAGTACAACCGATCGTAGGGTTTCCAAATCTGCTGAAACGACATACTCTCTGGAAAATATGAACCGCCTTAGAAAGATCGGTACAACCGCAGAGCGGTTCAACCGTTTTACAAATACGGTTCAACCGATTATCAAGAGAGCTCCGGGTCGAAATGACATCGGTTCTGGTTTTCTTGAACCGCCAATTGGAAATCGGAACAACCGATTCTCGGTCAAACCGCACCAAAAATCCGGTTTAACCGCAGTGCGGTTGAACCACCCAATACACGTCGGTACAACCGATTTCCCAGAGAAAACAACAGTTTGCATCCAAAATAAATTCAATTGCAAAACACATTTGACAATTGACAAGTGATGCAAACAAGGGTTCAAAGGCAAGATTCTCAACAAGTTGCAAAACACATTTGCCAACTTTTAGAATCATACCACGAATTGCACTTCGCTTCAACTTAATTAGCAAAACACATTTGCCACCGAATTGACGCGCGATGCAAACAAGGATTCACGTGAGATTCTCAACAAGTTGTAAAACACATTTGCCAACTTATAGAATCACACTACAAGGAATAAGGTACATGGACTTACCCCGTTTGCAAAACACATTCGCAAACCAAAGTCACATGCTACAAGGATTATCCATGAGCCACAACTATTTGCAAAACACATTCGTAAATATTGGCAACATGTTAAGGTAAGCTAGAGCAAACACAATGAGCTATCAACACATAACTAACTCAAGCTACTAGTCAAAGACCCCTCTTAATAGTACGGCAACCTATACTAGCAATCCGGTCTCCCAACGAAACACCGAGACCGGTAAAAGACCAGGAACACATCCTTAGCCCTAGCTAGTCATACCTTTGTCTTGCGCAACCATTTGAAGCTTGATGACGCACATCCTCACTTCAAGTCTGGGTCCTTGACTTGAATACTCATCAACACATGATGAGTTCTTCACTTGACCTTCATCAACACATGATGAAGCTTCACTTCGGGATCTTGACTTGATGCTCATCAACACATGATGACATCTTCCATCCCGAGTCTTGATATGCATCAACACATGATGCACTCTTCACTTGGCCTCCATCAACGCATGATGGGCCTTCACTTGACTTGATGATCAACACATGATCATCTCCTCTTCTTGAACATCATCGACACACGATGATTTCCTTCACTTGACTTCCACCAACACATGATGGAACTCCTCTTGACTTGATGATCATCAACACATGATGTCATCCCAAGTCTTCATTATCATGAAACATAACCTTCTTATCCAACTCATGGAAAATGTTAGTTCCATAATATGATTATCATTAATTACCACAACATACCATTAACTCATAATGGTGGGACAAGATACCACAATCTTTCCTCTTTGGTAATTGATGATAACCACTTCAATAACAAATAATTGAATGTAGATTGATATGAGTATATCGCACTACTACAGGTTGTATATACTCATATGAATATATATAACTACACAAGTTATATATACTCAAAGGATATATGAGCGAGACATGTCTCATATACACACATGAATATATTAACTACACAAGTTATATATATTCAAGGATATGTGAGTACACATGAACTACACAAGTTATGTTATACTCACATATAAGTATATTTAGACTACACAAGTCTCATATACTCACATGAATATATTAACTACACAAGTTAAATATATTCAAGGATATATGAACTACACAAGTCTCATATATACTCATATGAATATATTAACTATGCAAGTTAAATATTTTCAAAGGATATATTTTAAAGTAAAGATCCCAAATATATGTGGAAACAGGAATATGGATCAATACTAATGAAACCTCAAAATTAGAATGAACTCCCCCTATATGTGTGCATACATGAATATGTAATAAGAACATATGCATATATTTAGGTTAATCTTTTGGTGGGGTTCAACCTATATTTTGGATCCGAGGAAAGCAACAATATATAAGAACTATGAAGTCGAATGTACACCTCTTTTGTTCTTTATATCCAAACGAGACTAATCATGAGATAAGGCAAATAGAAGAGTTAGTCTCACAATTAGATTTATCATTATAAATACATACATGTTTGGATTTTCCTTTTGTTTATCCAATGAATTGGATTTGTCATTAATCACATGCATGCCTTCATGGTTTTCACCTTTATATCCAAATAAGACTACACAATATGTATATCAATAAACATGTTAGTCTCACAATTAGATTTGTCATTAATCACTAAAACTCCATTAACACATAATGGTAGGTCTAGATCCTTCACCCGTGCGCCAACCTAGAGTCAGACGCCGCATACCGACTACCTCTGCCACCACCTCTGACCTAGCGATCACCGCTTTAGACCCAGGCTTCCACATAAGCGCACGGCCGAGCCCGACGTAAAGAAAAGGGTGCCTTCTTGGCGTCGGCCGACCACACGCTTGGAGCGAGCACCGCCAGCCAGGCTTGAGAGCCGGCCATGGAGCGATCGCCCACCGCCTGACCACCACAGAGCCGACCACTTGCCTGCCACGGCTCTGCTTCTGAGGCGCACCAAGACCGCCTCAAGAAAAAACAAGAAAAAAAAAAAAAACGGGGAGAGCCATTGCTAGCCATCGAGCCGCCGACCGCCTCGCTCGCGCCACAAAACAACCGCCTCCTGAGAGCGTCGTTGCCCGCGCTAATGTAGCGTCACCGCTTGCCGTGCCTTACCTCCACCGCCGAGCGGCTCCCGCCGCCACTGCTTCTCTTCCCCTTCTCGCCGCCAGACCCTACCTTGAGGCGCCGCGCCATGGCACTCAGCGCCGCCTTGAAGTGTACACGGCGCCCCGCCTTGAGCCGCCACTGCCCAAGCCATGGGCGCCGCCCGCCTTGAGCCGCTGCTACCAAGACCACGGGCCGCCACGCCACTGCTTTGGTGAGGAATCGAGGTGAAACCCTACCCCGCGCCTTCTTGACCACCTTGAATGGGCGAAGATGGGCCAATTAAAGGAAGCCAAGAAAGAAAAAAGGTCCGGCAAATGAATCGAAAAAAGGGAAGCTGGAAAAAAAGAGGGGGGGCGGTGGAAAATCTGAAATTTTGCATATAAAACCTTGAAATTTTGAAAACTACGAGGAATATTCACAAATAAGAAAATTTTGCAAAAACCCCTGAAATTTGAAAATTACACGAAAAATTTTCTCAGCATTGAAATTTCACGATCTAACCCCTGAAAATAGCAGAATTCGCCGAATTTTTTTTTCCAGCAGAAAAGGGCCTTGGGAAATCAAATTTTGAATCAGTTTTTGCATTTAAAGCATGTTTAACTTTGTTATTATTATTTCTATGCAATTTATGTATTATATTTAATGTTTTGATTATCTGTGATTGTTTATATTACTTTTAATCACTGAAAATAACAGTAAATAATGATAAATGCATAGAAAAGTACAGGAATACGAACCGGGAGTTCGATGAGCATTATGAGAATTTTGCAACCATTTTATGTAAATTACCAGTAGTAATCTTATGAACTCTTTGCATGAATATGGAAATGACTGGCATCACAAACCAGGAGTTCGAAGAACTAACCCAGCATGGCCAGAATTTGTACAAGTCTTCAACTCTGTGATAATATAATCACGGATGAGCAGAAGATTGAGAATACTATCTCTACCTTTCACTCAAATACGGTGCAATCCACGCGCAATTATTGTCAAGACGGCTACAAGGAGTATGCCACATTAATTGACATCATGCAAGTTGCGAAAGCTCAAGATGTTGTTCTTTGGAAGAACTACATCTCACAGCCACCTAGTAGCAATGTTGGCCACGAAACCAACGCTAGCAGTTACAAGGTGATGACGCCTCTCACGAAGAAGAGAGGCAAGAAGGATAAGGTCGTGGGTCGCACGTTATTGATGCTTTCCAGTCTAAGAAGAACGGCAAATAATAGCATGCGGTACACTTTGCCATTGCAGGCACAGAGGGTCCACAACCATTAGTTGCACTAATAGATGTGGATAGCCTGGTAGCAGCCCCCATCATCCCTCATTTGGACATCGCAGCGGCTGCAGCCGTAGTTGCCCAAGAGAAGAAGATCGCCATGTAGAAGATTGAGGAAGAAGTTTCTGAATACTTCGCTAATTCAATCTAGTGCACGCATTGTACTTGGATCTTTTATAGTAACTTGCAGTTTGTAATTGAAGCAGAACATTGAATTATTTTTTAATAATGGTTGTAAGCTCTAGGAGAGCAAAGCATTAAATTCTTATAACAAGTCCTACAAGACTTATTCACGTATTTATAATAGCAAGTTATGTTCTGATATTTGAAGTATTTTATTTATGTGTTGCTTGCTTTCTGCTACATATTAATAAAGTACATTATATTAGAACGCGTGTGGCGCCCTATGGAGGAAGTGTGCTTAGCAAGTAGCGGCACAACGAGTACCATCTTGAGAGAGACGAAAATTTTTCAGTCAATTAGCAAGAATGCTGGTAGTCTTATGCCAATCGCAAGTAGCAATACTTGTATAATAGTCTCAGGAAGAGCCACAATTGTACTCTCAATGGGCACAACTTTGGTGATTAAAGAAGCCTTATTGTAGCCAGAATTGACTAGAACTCTCAAGGATATTCGTGCTAACGGTTTCCACGTAGAGACTAAAGAAGAGTATGGTAAGGAATACCTACTCATTACAAAGTGTGAAGAAAGTAGAAAAATGGTATTAGAACGACTTCCTTATTTGAAACTGGGCTATATTACACTAATTTTAAGGCATCTGCAGCCTATACTACCCTAAAAACCGTATTTAGAAGCTCTGAACTTTTCTATTTCTAGCATTATAGATTATGCCGCCTAGGTCTTAGAATAATGAGAAATATAATTAACAATTCACAGGGACATAATATCGATGTAAATCAATTTTTTGAATCAGGAAGATTTTGTGTGCCCGCATGTGCCACCAGGAAATTAATTACTAGACCTTCTTCTCTAAAATCAAAAAATGAAGTCTCTGCATTCCTGGACCGTATCCAGGAAGACATTTACGGTGCTATACAGCCCCTGTCAGGGTTATTTAGGTATTTTACGATGCTCTTCTATGCTTCCTTGAAATGGTCGTACGTATGTTTATTGTCTACGAGAAACTACGCTTTTGTAGAGCTAATCTCGTAGATAATTAAAATTAGAATAATTTTCCTGATCATCATGTGAAGTCCACCAGAATGGACAACGCTGGAGAATTTACTTCAAAGGCATTTGATGATTATTGTATGGCAATGGGAACTAAAGTTGAGCATTCTGTACCACATGTCTACACCTAGAATGGACTAGCAGAGGCATTAATTAAAAGGATTAAATTTTTGCCTGACCACTTTAAAGAATTGTAATTTACCAACTACATGTTGGGGACATACAGTCCTGTGCGCAGCAACTCTCATCAATTTTAGACCGTCGGCATATAACATCCATTCACCTATGCAACTAGTGTAAGGGCCAGCACCGAAAATTTCTCATCTTTGAAGATTTGGTTGTAAGGTTTTTGTACCTATATCACCATCATAGCGAACTGCAATGGACCTTCTCTGAAAGTCTGGGATATACATTGGTTATGAGACAGCATCCATAATCAGGTATTTGGACTCTATGAAGAAAGATTTGCATACTGCTCGATTCGTTGATAGTATATTAGATGAGTATAGTTTCCCGTCATTAGGGGGAGGAAATCAACCCCTTGATGAAAATATCGGGAAATAGAGAAGTACAGAAGCTAATTGCAGTCCAGAAGATAATTGAACTACAGAAGATAATTGAAATCTATGCACATGACCCGCGCACTAGTAAAGCAAATAAAGAAGTCCAGAAGATAATTGAAGTCTAGAAGACAATTAAAGTCTAGAAGATAATTGATTTGCAAGCATTAGCGAATCAACTACCTAACCACTTTAGTGATTTGAAAAGCATGACAAAGTCGCATGTGTCTGTAAGTAATGCACTGGAGAGGGTTGAAATACCGATGAAGGTATCCCTAATCCCGTCCTAAGGCCTCAGAAAAGACGAGAACTCCGGCCCCTTGGATCTGAAGTAACCGGGGACGCCTGGTGAAAAAGAATAAGAAGGACTTGACACAGCCGATCACCAAAGTTCTCCAGAACCAGAAGGGGAGCTAGTTGAGACCTAGCACCAGTATAGAACCTTCAGAACAAGGCATACTAGAATTGAACATCTCCATAAAGGGAGACATCAGTATGGATGTGTGCACACAACGGAGCTGAAAAACTAAAGGGACTTGCCCCCGTAATTGAAAGCAACGGTGAGCAAGTAGAAGTATTAGAAGAATCGCGCCTTGAAGAAATAGCTATAAACTTTGTGACCACGGAAGAATCTATGAATAAGACAATAGCCAATGTCGACATTGATTTTGCAAAGAAAATTGCCACAATCATCGATCTTGATCCAGAGCCCGCATCGCTCGCTGAATGTAAGAAAAGATCAGATTGGGAAGATTGGAAGAAAGCAATAGAAACTGAATTACTATCTCTGAATAAAAGAAAGGTGTTTGGGCCTGTAAGCCGCACGCCTCCCCATGTGCACCATGTAAGGCATAAGTGGGCATTTGTTCGAAAAAGAAATGAGAAGAAGCAAGGCTCGTTGCACAAGGTTTCACTTAACGTCTAGGAGATGATTATGAAGAAACCTATTCCCTAGTAATGGGCGGAACCACCCTTTAGATATTTAATCTCAATGGGAGTAAACTTGAAGTTAAAAGTGAAATTGATGGATGTGCACTAGAACAAAATGATCTACTAGGTACGTTTTTATTTAGACGCTTTTTATTACGTCTCAATACTCAGAATAAAATAGCACGTAAAGACGTTTTTATTATGTCTCTACTGCTTGCCTCGCTATTACCGTCTCAGTCTCCCTACTCGGCCCACCACCTCCCACAACTCCTAAGTATTGGAGTTCACCGAGACGCCAACGCCCCAATCATCCAACCCCAACGCCAAACCGCCGCCCCTCCCAACGCCCCGTGCCTTCCTCGCCCCTCGCCCGCCTATCCGTCCCTCGCCATACCACGACCCCGTCCCTCCTTCCCATCATGTGCGCCACACTCGCCATTGCGACCCCTAAATCCCTCGGCCGCTTTGCTCACCCCGAGATCCTGCCGTCCTCCTCCGTGCGGATGCACCCAGCTCCACCAGCCCCGTCACCTTGGCCGAGACCGGCGGCTCCTCCTTGAATCCTCCGACGAGGAGGAGGAGGAAGGAGTCAACGAGGCCTTGCCCTCTGCCGCCGCCACTTGATCGGCGGCTCCTCTCCCGGCGCCTTGAATCGATGGACCACCGGAGCGGAGCGAAGTCCGAGGCTGCTACTGATCTGGGAAGGAGGTGGCTTCAGGGCCGCGATCACCGCCGCTTGAAACCCTTGAGGCGGGGCGGCGCTTCCTCTCGGGCCATCTGCGGCGTATTTGGCTCCGGTTTCTTGATTCCACTTGGCCTTTCTGCGTGGTTAAATCGAGCGGTGGGTTGTGCCATTCGCTAATTGTGTTCCCCTACGCATTGCTTGTTTGGGCGATAATTGAGTAGTTGTTTACGCCATGGTGTTCGGATGTACTAATTTATATGTTGTGATTAATTTGGCTCAATTTCTTTGATGTCGGGTTGAATTGTTTGGAGTGGTTGAACAAACTTGATAGAAGTTTGGCCCAATTATGGGCAACCTAAACTAGCAAGGAGGTTTCAATCTCTTTTGAGGTCAACACGTATCCTTTACGGATATTTGTTCTCTATAGCTCTTGAGCACCAGAGTGCTAGGAAACCAATGTCTTGTGATTTATGGAAGAGTTCTATTATACTTAATATTTTTGTGCTTATATGTAATCTAGCGATTGACGGTTCTAAAAGTTTTAGCACTTCACATCCAAGAAACTAATGACTTGTTATCATCGAGGGTAGAAAAGCATCCGAACAGGTTATGTTGGGACCCAAACCTGTGCCACTTACAATTCCGGTGAAGCAATCGTTGAAGAAGATGTAAGTTTTATGGTTGAGGCTTATACATAGTGATAGCTCCATCAATAGATTTTTGAAATTTCTACAATCTCCTATCCTTCTATTAGAAGCCCTAACTGTTCTTATAAGTACTCCACAGTCAGTTTGTGTTAGAATTTGTGAATTTGGATGCGCACTCTGAATTTAAATGTTTTAGAGAGTTAGGTTCCATATAAGCAGAACATGACATGGACAAAAAGCAGAACATGCATGCATGGTTGCCCAGTGCTTGAATCCACAGTTTTAGGCCAATCTTTCAGTGGCAGCTAATTCCTCCTCATTAAAAACTAAATGTGCTGTAGGTAAGTGACACATTTCAAGTACCAATACACCTGCATTGGACGGAGGCTTGAGATCATAACAACCAAATGCCTTTTTTATCTTCTCATAAAAACCTGGTCACCTTGACCTGTTCCTTGTAACTGTATCAAGGCTATATATCATAATATTTTATATCCAAATGCCCTTATTTTCTAAAAAATAAATTGTCACCTTAATCTGTTGCTTATGAGACTCTGTGGTGTAGGGAACAGTGTCCACAATTTCTGCACAAGGCAGCAGTATGAAAAAAAAAGTGTGTGTGGAAGCCCTAGCTAAAAAGCCTACTTTCTGTAATGCAGCAAAGGCTTTTGCCCCTTGGGTCCATCTTGTCGCTCTCCTCTCCCTCTCTCATGTGACCCATTAAACTATTCATTTCCTATTTATTTTTCTAATGTGAATTTTAAATTGCAGCACTGGATGGATCGATGTGTAGCTGTGTACAGGGATGTGTGTGTTTATATTGATATTAGAACATAAAGAAGTTCCAAAAAGAAAAGGTTATCAGGTGTGTATGGTTGTCATATACTTGGTGATGTATATAACAGTATATACTTTTATCATTTGAAATAAAAAATGAATTTTACACTTATAATTAATTTATATGTGTCTACCTACTATTTTGTCCATGTCTTGTTTGTCAAAACTATGCAGATGTAGCAGTCCTACAGCTAATGTTTGGACGACAAAAAAATCTGAAATATAGTATATAAATAGATGCTACATTTTTTTACATCACTCACTGACAGTGGAAACAAGCTCACAAGAAAACTTTTATTTTTTGTACTTTGTGCCTCATATGGACTCTATACAATGTAGTCTGAAATGCTAATGCTAACTTCAGAAGAAGCTGATATAGTGGTACTTAAACTTTGCACTGCAATCTGAAGTCTAAGCATTCTATTTCCTAAATCTTATCATGCATGAGTGGCTGTTGGAACCAACTGACTTTTAGGAACAGTTAAGTACTATTAGTTCAAACCTGATCCTGAAAATATGTAACCTTGAAGTCACTGGTAGTACTTAGTACCAACTATATCATGCCCCAACTGACTTTGATCTTTTGAGCCCTCATCATTTTCAAGTTTCAGTTCATTTTGTATCCTTGGTGGTCTTGAATGGTTATACTACATTGGCGGCAATGCACTTGGTGATTGAATGGAGTTTGATAGTTACGGAGATAGAATTTCAGAAAACATGTCCGCTCTAACAATGAATATACAGTGTCTGTCTTTATGTGTTTCTTTAATATATGCATTGTCACTTTATTTTCAGGAATACATATTGGCCAAATTAACTTTGGAAATGTTCTATAGAGGTTCAAATGAAGCTTCTTTGCCAAGTCGGTTCTTGAAGATCTGCAGCCCAAGGGATTTTGTAAATGTTTGGATATGGACATCAATTTTCTTGAGTTGAAAAGATACATAGTTATCAATAAGATAAATATTCGACGACAACTTCGTAGCGTGGAAAATAGAGAATGATGCAGATTGAATGCATTCAAAGACAAATTTGGACATCTATTAGATTCTAGTTTTGTTTTCTCGAGATATGATGTTATCCAATGGGTTGCACCTTTGTATGTGGATGATAGATTCAGTTGTTAACTCGATTCATCCCTTGTGAGTGTCTATATTTTTTCTTCTGGTTGTTTTATATATCGACAATGTAATTCTACATTTAAAATGGCTTTACCTAAGATCTCAAACTTCTTATGAAAATATGTGATACTATATCCTCTGAATCATTGTAGTTTAATTAGCGATAAAATATTTCTACAGAACAAAATAAAAATAGACGTCTCTAGCTCAATGTAAATACGTCTATGAATGTGTATCTATGTACCTTGGCACGCAATAAAGCGTTACTAGGGAGAGTAGAGACGATATAGAAATGTATATATGAAAGCGTATCTAAGCTTGTAGAGACGCAATCTAAATGACTCATATCATTGTAGAAGCGTTTAACAACACGTCTCTACTATCTTTGACACGGTACGTGGGGAGGCGCTTCAGAGACGCTTTACAAAAACGACTCTACGACGCTATAGAGATGATTAAAAACGTCTTTAACCCATAAAATAGGCGTCTCTACAGGGCTTTTGTGTTGTAGTGGTGGTAACAGCATACCTTTATGGAATATTGGATTCGAACATTTATATGAAGATACCTGAATGTATCCCTGTCCCGAACCAAAATTAGAGCAAATAGAAATTTGTATAGTGAGAAACTCAGAAAGTCACTATACAAACTTAAGCAATCAGGCAGGATATGGTATAATCGCTTGAAGCAACTTTCTATGCAAGAAAGGTTACACAAACAATGAGAATAGTCCCTGTGTATTTATACGACGATCCCATGATGGATTTTGTATAATCTCAGTGTATGAAGATGATCTGAATATTATTGGAACCCTAGAAGGTATTAAGAAAGCAAGCTCTTATTTAGAGTCGGAGTTCAAAATAAAAGATTTAGATAAAACCAAATATTGTCTAGGCTTGCAGCTTGAGCATGCCCCTGAAGGAATATTAGTGCATCAATCAACCTACACTTAGAAGGTGTTAGAAAGGTTCGGATTTGAAAAGGCATACCCTTCGAAAGTGTCAATGATCGAAAGATCTTTGCAACAAGACAAAGACCCGTATAGACCTAAAGAAGAGGGGGAGGAAGTCTTGGGACCGGAATTCCCATACTTAAGTGCAATAGAAGCACTAATGTACTTAGAAAAACTGTACTAGAGCAGACATTGCATTTGCCGTGAACCTACTAGTAAGGTATAGTGCAGAACCTACCAAAGGCATTGGCAGAGAATGAAGGACATCTTTCGATACCTCCGAGGAAGCAAAGAACTTGGTCTGTTCTACAGAAAGAACCAAGACCTAACTATGAATGGCTATGCAAGTGCCAGGTATCTGTAGAACCCGCATACAACCAAATCGCAAATAGGTTATGAACTTCTATGTGGTGGAACTGCAATTTCATGGAAATCGTCTAAGCAAAGTCTTGTATTGACTTCGACGAAGCACTCGAAAATAAATAGCACTGTGCGAGGCCTCACAAGAATGTGCTTGGATTCGGTGGATGATTCACCACATCCAGTAGTCGTGTGGACTAAATATCGCGCAAACCCCCACTATTATCTATGAAGATAATGAAGCTTTTGTTGCACAAGTGCAGATAGGTTATGTGAAGAGTCCTCTCACTAAGCATATCAACCCCAAGTTATTCTATGCTCATGAATTACAAAAGATGGACGAAATTAAATTATTGCATACTAAGTCATGTGAAAATCTTGCAGCTTTATTCACTAAGTCACTTCCAGCATCTAGCTTTGAAAGATGCATACGTGGAATTGGAATGATGAGGCTTAGAGAAATGCAGAATTCAGGAAGAGAACCTTCGCGAACTCTTTATTAAAGCTTGATCATGAAGATCAAGTACCCAAAGAATAAATCTTGGAGATTAAATGAAATTGGATGGATTGTACTCTTTTTCCCTTGACGAGTTTTCCTGAAATTTCTCGGCTAAGGTTTTTAATGAGGCAATTCGTGCAGCACAGCAGAATGTGTTTTATGTACTCTTTCTCCAAATTTTTTCCACTGGGTTTTTATGGAGTTTTGACGAGACATAAACATGACGGATGAGTGCCCAATGGGGAGTGTTAAGAAACTGGGCCCAGGCTAGGAGTCCTGGCCTAGGTGGGCTCCTCATCCATCTAGTAGACTATATAAAGGAGAGGGGAACCCTCATTGTAAACACGGTTTTGAGAAAAGCAATAAAGAGAAGCCTGAAGTCCCCTCATATCTCTGTGTTCAATCTATTATTCTGTTCTTGTATTCTTGCATTGTTTTTACGATTCTGAGTTTGTCTATGAGGTAATCGCTCGGACTAGACTCGCCAGCGACGGTTCCTCAACATTTCCAACCTCTTCGGACAAGGTCGCCGGTAGACTTCAGGGTTGGCAAGCTGGCATGCTTTCGCAAGGAGGTCACCTTGTCGTTGTCAAGACAGTGCTGATGACTATCCCTGTTTATTGTTTCATGGCTCTTGACCTGCCTCCTTAGGTTATCAAAGAAATTAACAAACGCTGGAAAGGAACCGACAAGGTTGCCGGTGGGCACTATTTGATTGCTTGGTCGTCGGTTTGTAGGCTGATTCAGTGTGGGGAGCTAGGCCTCCATAATCTGTGCATCCTTGGCAATGCACTACGGATTCGTTGGCTCTGGCTGCAGCGCACATGGCTCGCAAGACTGTGGCAGGGCCTTCCTTCACCAGCCAACAGCACGGACCTTGCCATGTTCCACGCTTCAACCTCCATCCAACTTGGCAATGGTGAACAAGCCTTATTCTGGTCTGATCGGTGGCTGTCTGAAGCCAGCATTCCATCCCTTGCACCATTAATTCAGTGCCAGACTCAATCCAAAAAAGCGAACGGTCGCTCAAGCATTACTTAACAGGACCTAGATTACAGATATTACGGGACGGTTGGATGATAGCGTCATTACAGAGTACCTTCGTTTGTGGGACTTGTCACAAATAGTTCACGCAACACAAGGGCAGGAAGATATGGTTTAGTGGCGTTGGGAAGCCTTGGGTCATTACTCTGCGAGATCGGCCTACAAGGTGTTCTTTCTTGGATCCCACGGCTTTGCCTGTGCCGAGGTAATCTAGAAAACTTAGACTTCTTTGAAATGTAAGTTTTTCATGTGACTAGCAATCCATCGGCGTTACTAGACAGCTGACCGTCTAGAGCACCATGGTCTACAAAATCAAGGACGTCGCGTCGTCTGCCTTTCCTCCCAGGAATCTACTGATCACCTCCTTGTTGGGTGTGTAGTCACATCCTAATTTGGTCACAGTTTCTCCCACGAGTCGATTTCTTTTTCTTCTTCTTTGCTTCTAGGGTGGCCAGTTTCGCTTTAGACCTCTGTATTGCTTCTTGTAATTGTTGTTGTTTCGCTTCTTGATGGAATAACGCGTAATTCTTTTGTGCTTTCTTGAGAGAAAAAAAAAGGACAAGGGAAGAAGGCGGAGAGAATTTAGGAGCTGCCAAGAGGCAGCGATACAGATTACCGGCGCATGCGCGTTTAGAATTGAGAAGGTGACGCCGGAGTTTCCACGTTGACCACCGGCCGGCCGGCGCCGGCGATAGCGAGGAAGAGATTTGCTACGAATTGGGACTGGAAGCGGCACGGCTTCTTCTGGGAAAACGAAATCTTGGCCGTCCATATGAGACGAACGGCTCAGATAAGGGGAGGAAGGCACTGAGACGTTTAAGCAGAACGGAAGAGGAGACTCTGCAAGTCCTATGCATGCTCTCTCCCGCCGCCGCCGCCGCCCTCCGCACCGCGGCGGGCTCGCCGCCGGCCATCCGCCGCGCCCACGCGCGCCTCCTCAAGGAGGGCCTGGCCCACCACCCTCCTGCTCCGGCCCTCCTCGTCTCTGCCTACGCCAAGTCCCGCCTCCTCCCGGACGCCCACCAATTGTTCGACGAAACCCCGCGCCGGGACCTCCACCTCTACTCCTCCCTCCTCGCCGCCATCTCCCACTCCGAATCCCCCGCCCTCGCGCTCCCGATCCTCCGCCGGATGCTCTCGGCCGACGCCCTCCGACCCGACCACTTCGTCATCGCCTCCATCGCCAGCGCCTCCGCCAGGCTGCGCAACCTCCGTCTTGGTAAGCAACTCCATGGACACTTTGTGGCCTCCCCGTACAGCGGCGACGACGTCGTCAAGTCGTCGCTGACCGATATGTACTGCAAATGCGGCTTCCCTGATGATGCCAGGAAGGTGTTCGATAGTATCGGTGCCAAGAACAGCGTCGTGTGGACTGCGCTGGTTTCTGGGTACGCGTCGAACGGCTGTAGCGACGAGGCGTTGGAGCTCTTCAGGAGCATGCCTGAACGCAACCTGTTTGCGTGGACTGCGCTCATCTCAGGGTTCGTAAAGGCTGGCGAGAGTGTTAGCGCGGTGGAGCTGTTTGTCGAGATGAGGCGGGATGATGTCACGATTGATGATGCATTTGTGTTGTCCACTGTCATTGGCAGCGCCGCAGACATGGCTGTGCTTGAGCTGGGCAGGCAATTGCATGGTTTCACCACAAGGTTCGGGTTCTTGTCCAGTATGATTGTTGGGAATGCGTTGGTTGACATGTACTCCAAATGCAGTGACATACACTCCGCTAGAGAAGTATTTGAGGGAATTGTGGTCCGTGACATCATCTCGTGGACGACAATGGTTGTTGGAGAGGCACAGCATGGTCGAGCCAAGGAGGTATTTGCTCTTTATAACAGGATGATTCTTGCAGGAGTGAAACCCAATGAGGTGACCTTTGTTGGGTTGATCTATGCTTGTAGCCACGCTGGTCTTGTTCAAAAAGGGCGGCAACTCTTTGACTCAATGAAGCGGGACTATGGCATCAATCCTGGATTGCAACACTATACGTGCTATCTGGATCTTCTTAGTCGCTCAGGCCATTTATTAGAAGCTGAAGAAATCATCACTACAATGCCATACGAGTCTGATGAAGCTACTTGGGGGGCCCTATTGAGCGCATGTAAGAAGCACAATGATGCTCAAATGTGTATCAGGGTTGCTGATAATCTACTAGAGCTGAGACCAAAAGATCCCTCAACATATATCTTGTTATCTAATGTCTATGCAGTGAATGGCAAGTGGGATTCTGTGGCCAAGGTAAGAAAGCTCATGGCTGGGATGGAGATAAGAAAAGAGCCAGGGTATAGCTGGATCGAAGCTGGAAGGGAATTCCGTCTGTTTCATGCTGGGAAAGTGCCACTTGATGTGAGAGAGAAAATTATAGGTTTTCTGGAGGAACTGGTCTCGGAGATGCGCAAGAGGGGCTATGTCCCTGATACTAGTTCTGTGATGCATGACTTGGAGGAGCATGAAAAGGAGCATCATCTGTTTTTGCACAGTGAGAGGCTGGCTGTTGCTTTTGGAATCGTCAAGTCTCCTCCGGGGTCGGTGATCCGAGTGGTGAAAAACCTCCGGGTCTGTGGGGACTGCCATACAGTACTGAAGTTTATTAGTGAAATTGTCCAGAGGAAGATTATCGTGAGAGATGCTACTCGTTTTCACCATTTTGAGGGTGGGAAGTGCTCTTGTAGTGAATTCTGGTAGCTGATCTGCTGATGTTCAGTTGTGCTTCTAGTCCTCTAGGTATGGTATAAGCTCTTGCCTTGCTTTTGGAGTGTACTTCTTTGTCATGTCTATAAGGACTTCCACAGCCAGCGTACCACAAGTTGGTTACTTATACTAAATGAATTACCTTTCTTTTCTTTATGACTTCAATGATGTTTCAGTCTTAGAAAACATCGGAACCATGTTATTCTGTCTTTTCCTTGTATAGATGTATTAGAAATCATGGAGCCACCCATGTGGAAAGAGTGAGCATGAAATTTTTGACAACTCGTTGGTACCATTAACAAACCATCAGGTTAATGCCTTTCAAAGATAAAAGTGTTGAAGAGCATGTAGTCCACTTATAGTATCGTTTGTTCTTACTATCTAAGCACCTATGAAGCACCGATCACAGCGATACGATGCGGCGATGCAGATAGGGCGATGCGGCAATACCCTATTTTTTCCAAAAAAAGCGATACCCACGATATATATATATATATATATATATATATATATATATATATAATAGTAAAAATATAAATATACGATGCTTGACAAGTTTCAATCAAGAGTTTACCTTCAGTTGTCCCGCAATGTATAGAAATATCCCATGAGCATATACAAATGGAAATTATAGACTTTTACTCCATTTGTCCAGCATATATGTTAATTCTATCAATGTATCATTATTACTGCAAATAGAAATCCAACATCATTAGTTATGGGCCATATGGCAGCATGTATGTCGAGATAAAATGAACAATAGAAGACTTAGGCCATATTTGGTACAGCTCCAGATTCTAGCTTCTGGTCTGGATCTCGTGGAGCAGTACCAAATACACAGCTTCTCAAAACCACCTTATTCTAATTCTCGCGGAGAGCTGTCTTAAAAATGAACTAGCAAAGAGAAGCAGCCTTCCCGCAGATTCTCGTGAGAATCCAACCTCGCAAAACAAAAATACCCTTTGAAGTTCCTAATATTTACATACCATGCCATCGAACTACCCCGAACCGTTTAGCGATCCCGCCGCCACCCACTCCCCTTGTCCCCCCCTCTCATCCCTCCATCCGTGCCCTCGCTTTCCACCGCCACCCACTCCTCGCCCGTCCCCTCTCACCCCCTCCTCCTACCGCCTCCGCGTCCTGCTCCACTCGGTCGCTCCTCATGGCCTTCTTTCTTTGAACCAGTGGACGAAGAGGCGAAGGAGCAAGCCACCTTGCCATTGGCCGCTGAGAGGCAGGCGAGGTGAGTCTGAGGAGGCTGACTGAGTACTTCTTCTCCTATCCGTAGTGGTGGCCAAGTGGATTCATGTTGCTTCGAGATGGAGGCCGAGGCTGGTAGAAGATGAGCTTCGGCGTCGGCTCCAAGCTAAGGGTATACGCCTTTTTCTCCAATCCCCTATCAGATTTAGATGTTCTTGTTGCTTCCATGCTTCTAAAAGTTGTAGAACACTGCAAGAATCGAATCGATGGGAATGCTAGTGAAGTCATGGTATGATTTCTTTGAACTCGCAGGATGAAAGAGGTACTTCGGCTTCCTTCCTTTGTGTTTTATGGCCCATCTGTTGTTTTTGATCAATGAGTGTGTCTATAGTTAGGACTTTGGATGCAATTTTCGAGCGCATTTTGCCTCGATACTTTGGATGCTTGGCTTGTTTATTCAGTGTGGAATCTTGTGTCCTACTAAAATTTGACCGAGGGTAACTTTTTATTAGCGGACAACATGAAGTGATAGATTACAATGAATGATGGAGTTCCGTATTTTGTAAATACCTTGATCATAACAGCTCATTTCTGAAGCTCGTTAATACCAGAAAATAGTCAAAATATATTGCACATTCAGAGAGAACGATGCTTCATTTGTCGTGTGTAATCTTCAATGTTGCAATTTTATTTTGTAGAGCAAGATGACCCAATGAAACTGTCAGGGAAGACTAGACAACTAGGCCTCATTGTAAGTACTCTTTTTAATGTTGAGTTTTAACTTGTGGATTCAATCATTCCTCTGTTAGTTTGAATATTTTGATAGTGGATGTTATCCTTCATATTTTGCTGATGTTGAATTGTGACATACGGTCCATACTTAATCTTCTCAAGAACTAGTATTCCACTATTCGATGGTTTCTTCTTAGTATCTTGTACTTTAACTAGAATTGAATTTTACATCTTGTGATTAAATCGAGCAAATTCATTTCAATGTGAAGGCCCTCTCGATTATAACAAAAAGCGTGAAATCTGAATGTATGAATGCTCTCGATAGTCGATTAGCATTACTAATTTTTTCATGCTTACGAACTGGCGGTGGGATGCTTGATAATTTTTTTTGTTGGTGATAAATTGATTGTTGAGCGAGGTCTTGTTCTTGATTAGGGTGTTTACTTGGCAAATGATCTAGTGAACATGCTTGGCTACTATATCATGGTTGGCAAGTAGAGCTTCAAATAGAGGACATCCTTTGAGTGTGATCCAAAATTATCCATCATGTTTTGTTTGAATTTATAAAAGCTATGAGGTAGCTAGTTTTTGTACACTTGAAAGTTCAAAAGTCTAGGTGGCCATATGTTGTTGTTGGCAAAAAATGTATAGAATATTTTGCTTATTTTTCTCTGTTCTTGTGCATGTGCTAAGTGATAATGTAGAGAAATTGTTGGACCTCATGGTGCGGGATCACGAAATTTTCCTATAATGGTAGTGATTGATAGTATAGGCGGTGGAGGCTAGGCGCTAGTAAAGGCGGGTTTGAGGTTTATTATCTTGATTACGTATAAAGTCCATTATATTATTGGGCAAAATGACCGGTTCCTCCTAGAGGCTTAAAGAAAATGAGACTTGTGTGCTTGCAATCAACTCTTCATTAGCTTCTTGGTTTTCGTAGTCATTGAATTAATGTTTAGTTGATTGTAGGTATCATGTTTGCCATAGTAGGAGTTAAATTCTTGTGGATCTAACTACCAATCTTTGGTTGTATGAAGTTGTTTAAGTATTTGAAGGTTGAATATCATCTTTGGTCTGTTAGTGACTTTCGTCCTTCAGTACTTGCGGTCAAAGCGAGACAAGAAGAGGCTTGGAAGATGGAGGCAATTGCCGTGTAACATCGAGAGAGGAAGAGAGGATCGAGATAGAGACATCGTTGAGGTCGAGAAGAATTTCTTTGCATCTTAAAGCCGAGAATGATATGCAAAGATACAAGAGTGAGATCCGTGTTCTTGAGCGGCAGATTTCGCGGTGAAGGTATCCTTGGACTCTTCAAATGTTGATGCTCCCAAGTGGGAACAGACAACAAAACCTATGCTTTGCGTCTTTCTAAAGGGAGAAAGAACATCAATGCTCAAATTTTGGCCAAGATAGCGATACCCAATATCTCGATTTTGACGATATCTGGTATGGACCAGAGTGCGTCATGTGCATGAGTGAGGAGATAGCGAGCAAACAATTCTGTGAGGCAAAAATACCAATATCTGGTTGATGTTTGTTAGTAGATCTTAAGTTCTTTGCCATTGGATGGTGTAACTTTGTAACACGCTAGTTTACCTCTGAATCTGTCTTAACTTTCGATTCTTGGTTTGTGGTCATTTGTTATGAATCATTTATCATTTCAATACTTGTACGTAATAGCATTTAATTATCATTTGAACACTTATACGACATGAATGCAATATCTCCAGCTTCATCTATCGCAGCGTGAACAATACAAAATTTGCTTATACATAATCAATGGTTGTTCAATTTGTTATTTGCCAACAGTTGTAATCTATCATAAAGTGTAAATGCAATGTAACCTGATATTGTGTACAAATACAACGTATATACATTCATATAGTCTAAACAAATTTGGTGAAAAAATTCTATTATTTGTGTACAAATACATAGGAGAAAGACACGAATAGAATTGAAGTATTACAACCAGGAATAATATGGTCTAATTGCCTCTAATCCTCCTTCATATGGTTTTTGGTGCCAACCTACTAGCTAAATGCTTTCAACAGACAGCTCTAGATTCTCAAAGAAGTGGATTCTCAGAGAATCGGGAGCGAGAATCTGGAAAATAAGAATCTGGAGCTCTACTAAGCAGGGCCTTAGCTTCGCATGACAAGGATAATCTTGATGATGAGTTGATGTCTCGATGACCTTTGTCGATGGTTGCCTCTTAGGCATTATTTGTAACTTGTAAGCGAATGATAAATTGTAGTAAGATGAATCCTGTTAGAGCTTTGAACTTGCAACATAAGATGAATCCCTTTAGGGCCTGCCAACTAGGATTGGATCCAAATCCTTAGGGTTTGCAAAAAAAATAATAATAAAATCCCCAAAGCAATCTCCCTCTCCTGAACAACCCCTAATGGAGCTCTAGCTACTGCTTTTCACAAACAAAATCCCCTAATAGAGCTCTAGCTACTGCTTGGAACAAGATTTGAGAGAATAGAGAAGGGAACCAGAAAAAGGCACTTGGCTGCTTGGGGTATTAGGGAAGATGGAGGCGCTGGCCGCTAGATGCTGCAGATGTAGACAGTGGAGAGGAGGAGCACCGTCGGTCGTCGGATCTGAGAGGAGGAGTCTCGAGAGGATGGGCGCCGCCGACCGCTGGATCTGAGGGAGGGCGCCGTTGGTCGCCGGAAGCACACTGAAGCCTTGAGAGATGGGCGTCGCCGACATTTGGATCTGAAGGAGGGTGTAGAGGAGGGGCACCTGAGGGAGGAGGGCCGCATGCCGATTTGGTCATTGGGGCGCCTGGAGGAAGCGATCGTTGGAGTGGAGGTGGGCGCCTGGCGAAGCTCTCTTGAGGCGCATGGGATTGACTGAAGGGAGGCGCAGGGTAGGGAGAAGGGTTAGGGTATCTATCGGTGATGGGCCGTGTCGGTTTGGGCTGAGAGCAGTAGGGTTTTATTTTTGGGCTAGGCTTCTTTTTGGGCCATGTCGGCGTATCCCCGCGTATCGGGTATTTATTTTCTTTCTTTTTTAAGGTAAACATTTCCGATACGTATCAGAGCCGTATCGATACCATACTGCGTGCCGTGCGATCGTGTCGGGATCTTGGTACTTGGCACGACAGTCCGTGTCGGTAGCATCGAGCTAAGCACTGATTAAAATATTGATCTTTAGAAGAGTAGAAGCCAAATTCAGGAATACAAGAAATGGCTTGCATTGATACAGTTTGGAGTTTGAAGTTCATCTGTTTGGTATTTGATTCTTTGTGATAGGCTGATACAATCGCATGGAATCACCGGGTTTAAGAAGGTGACATACGTTCATCAATTTGGATTGATCCGAGGACATTTTAAAAGGTATTATCAGATATGCTATAATATTGAGTTGGCTAGCATGTAATGCATTATGCACGACATGTGCTTTTACCAGAATAGTAACATTAGTTAACTTCACCTTCTGCTTGTTTATATCGTGCAACATACATTATTATGTGCGTAAAGAACATTATTCTGTAGCTACTCTATGCCTTCTGTTTGTGCAATGGTGTAGGTATTGGGATATAACAAACGGATCATCCACAAGAAAGAGAGGCACATAGATAGTGCCCATAAGGAAATAAGTTATTGGTGTTTAAACCCACCCTCCCCGCGACTAAATCAGGCTACACCAAGGTGCGCCTTGTGTGTGTGTGTGTGTTTTTTTTGGTCGTGGTAAGCAGCAGCTCCATATCATTAATATCATGTTCCTTTCTATTCGTAAAATTGTGTTCTTTTTCATTGTAGACATACTTCCAAGGAACCCCAAAATTTGATTTCCAAAGATGCTTGTATGAGTTTCTAAAGGCTGATTTTAAGAAATCGGTTGCAAAAGGTATTCCGAAATTGATTTCAATTGATCTTCCGTAGTTCCGTATGATCTTAATTTGGCAACGTGGCATAACATGTTGATATCAAAATCTCCTGAACGGAAAATCTTGAGAATTTAGTGACTTGTCTGGAAAGGGGAAAGCTGTAACGTAGAGAACAGTCGTGTAAAACAATGTGACAATGGCTCAATGAGAGATGATGAAGTGGGCCAAGTGGCCGGTTTGTCCGACCCGGATTTGTATCTAGACCCTCTATATATACCGAGTTAGTCACATGATCACTAGTTAGCTCACACAGTACAATATCGATGAATATCATATCCATACATGCGCTTAAGTAAAAGAGTATTTGATATTACATAAACAATCGGAAATAAGCTTTAAGGCCAAGTTCTTACATATCGGGCTGATAGGCTGACGAGTTCAAAAGGGTAAATAGTAGCGGAAGATAAATAAACCAAAAGGGCATTCATAATTTGCCATAGGCAATCAACTGGGGCTGCGACCTAGTTATCACCATCATCTTCATTTCCAAAGCCATACGTATAGAAGTATCCATACACTGGGTCTTTAGTCTCGTAGTCTAAATCCATATATTTAAGTAACAATGAGTACATAGGTACCCAGTAAGCCCTCACACCAAATGCAAATATATATACATGCTTGGCTTTGCCAAAAGAGAGGTTTATGGTTATTTTAGCACAAAGTAGGTTTGGCTCAAATACTGTAATTATTTTCCAAGCCTATGACCTAATCTTTTAACTTAAAACCAAAGTGTCTTTTATATAAGCAAGTTTTATCCTGTAATAAGGTTTCATCCACCTATTACTACTCATGAGGTTTTATCCACCTATCTCCAGATATCAGGTTCCATCGACCTGGCTTTAGATCACAAGGTACCATCCACCAGACTCTAGACATCAGGTTTGATCCACCTAGCTCTAGAGCATCAGGTTCCATCCACCAAACTCTAGACATCAGGTTACATCCACCTACATTATCTCGTTGCTGCCACCATTTTTAAGTTAACATGTCCCTATCCCAAATTTATCGAAATTAACCAGTGTGACCTTCTAGACCACACCCATGACCGGGGGCACGACTATAAGAATAGATTATATATACTCTCTGTAGAGGTTGTACAGCTTTACCCACAAGATATGATCAATTTTGATGTCTGTCCGACACACTTTTGTAGGTGTGTAACTAAGAAGATCATAACAAGGCATTTACAATAGCTTGCCATAATACTACACCATCTAATGGGTTTGATCCTCATACGTTTGAATACATTAACTCTAAGGAATACCATCGTTGGGGAGTAGACGTATCTCAACTTAGTACCACCACAATCATCAATGGGTGCATAGACAGAGATACACCCTCCTACAGCTCAGGTCCAACAACCCGACCCAAACTGCCCACAATATGGTGATAGCACCACGACTCGGTAAATTATTCAGCCAGGTTTATCATATACTAGACTTATGGTTGCATGATTATTAGTTTAGAAAATGCGGTATATGATCCGGTCCTTGATCAACTCAGGCGAGACAATCCACAAACCCGACCCTCGTGTAATCCCTGCACCGGCCTCATACCATCCACTCGCCAAGTCTCCACCATTTTGTAAAATATTTTTCTGTTTCTAGTGATAACCCACGTTACCACTCTACAAATCATATTATATCCCAAGTTTTGTAATGGTAATATTTGTGCCATATTCAATTCAACCACTAAGCATCTCTAAGCATGACCATAATCCATTTTTTAATTAACCAAGGACAAGTTTATTATGATAGTTAGCCGCCTATGGTGACAAGGTAGTTGTAATATCAACAATCAAGGAGAGCGATAAATAACAACATATGGCATAGTTAGGTATCAACATTTAACATATCATTTTATAAATAATAATAAGCATACAAGTAATACTTTAAAGCAAAGTAATTTGTATTTGAAAAGTAAGTTCAACATGATCAATTGTAAGGACTTGCCTAGCTCAACAATGGATATCACTTGGTCTTGATCTTGTCTTGAAATAGTGGCGAAGTCTTCGGCGATGTTGGAATCTATTTAAGCGTAAAACGACGACTTTGAGTAAATACACATGAACTCAAAGAAAAATCAAATGAGCTCCCAAAATTATGATTTTGGTACTGTTGAAAGGTTTTGAATTTATATGAATTTATAAACAAAAATCAAGTCACTTGGATTTAAAACGAGGGATAACGGGATCACCAAATTTGACCCAAGAGGAAATTCCAAAAAAATATGATGTAACATCCCAAAACCCCCATTTTGGGAAAGTATAATGGAATTAAAGGAGATAATAATTTTGAGCATGTTTATGTGTGGGAAAATAATTTTGAGCATGTTTTTGAACTCTTGCATAAATCAAATATTGAAACTATATGAAAAAACAACTTTCAAGAATTTGCGAGAAAATCACAAAATAGATAAATCCCTAAAATTTTATAAAAGAAACTATATGGTGTCAGAAGCCCCCACAAGAAATTCATAAATTTTCGAGCTCATTTACTATGTTTAAATATTCAATCAACATTCAGCCAATTTTGGAAAATTCAAAAGCCATTTTAAATTTCTCGTGCACTAATGGGCCAAATCCATTGCCCAATTTCCTCGTGCCGCCTCATTACGCTAGCACTCCGCTCCTTAAACTGGCGACACGTTGGCCCCACCTGTCAAGACCCTTCGTCCACCTCGCGTTCGCCTCACTTGCGCTGCAGCCACCTCATCGCTTCCCTTGTTCACGACACGCCCACCGTTTTGTACTCCAACTGCTCCCATCATGTACACATGCGCCGTACGTCACCGTGCCCATGCCTCTCCCCCGCCTTTTTCCCGCACTGGCGGAGACGCTGAAGCACGCCCACGAGTTCTCGCAGTGGCCGCATTTTCTCGCCACCCATCTTGTGCATTTCTCACAACTATTTAAGCATCCATGCACATCATCATCTCTCAAGCTCGCCCCTCGTTCCATCTCGTGCTTTCTTTGAGCTTCTAGCTCCCTGGATCGCAGAGAACGAGAGCATTGTTCTCGACGTCGATGAGCAAGCACTACACCGTCGCCGCCTCTAGCACTAGGAATGTACTTCTCTCTCTCTCTCTCTCTCGACCGACTCAGAGGAGGTAAGGGCGAGGACGGCAGAAAGCTGCGACGGTGGAGCTCCGGCGAAGACGCGAGCACGGTGTATTCCCGGGCCGAAAGAATTTGTTTTTGTCGGCGTGAGGTGACGGAGACGATGAACACGGTCGGAACGGGGTGACGACGAGTCCATCGGACTCGGAGGGGACAAAGTCGTCGGCATCGCATCCGACGAACTTCGCTTCAACGTAAGTTCAGGGAGCTAAGTGGTACAACCTCACAGTTCAAGGAGCTGAGAAAGTGAAATGTAAGCTCAGCGAGCTAAGTGGTACAACCTCGCAAGTTCAGAGGGCTGAGAAAGTAAAATACAACTTTAGGGAGCTAAGTGGCACAACCTCATAAGTTCAGAGACCTACAGTGCAATTTTCTCATTAGTTTTTCTAATTACCGAGGGCCCAGATGTCATACAGACATTATCTACTAATTAAACCCTCACTAATTATCATTAACACAATCTAATTACCGAGTGGGGTCAACACGTCAGCGTCTCCAACGCTTTCTTCTCCATCCAAAACAGAGGAGCGGCACAGGGCAGCCATGGCTGGCTCGGGGCAAGCTCGGCGCCAGCGGAGATGGCTGTGGCGATCACCCGGGACCCCCAAAATATGTTGTGGGATCTAAGGCAACCACGATGGCGACGACGGCGTGGCAAGAAATAGCTTGAGGCAACGACGCTATGGCAAGGACTATGGTGGCAACAATGTGCACATGGGAAACTACCGAGCGAGGCTAGAAACTACAAAATGATGATTTATTCACTCACTACAACCTACCACAACACTAGGGTTGCTCTCGGTGCTCAAGAAGAAGTGGTGCACTGGGCTATCCACGGCGGCCTATGGTGGCGCGATGAGGTGCTACGGTGCAATGGTGCTACGGTCAACTAGGCGTAGCACTATCTAGCCTACCAGGTTTGCAAGATGAAGGAACTCTAGGGAATGGATGGACTCACCCGGGGTCCAAGCGAGGAGGGAGATCGAGTGCAATGGCAAGGTCTGTGCGCGTTTCGGGCTGGCGACGGTGACGAAGACATTCCATCGGCTATGGTGCACGACAAGGAAGAAGAAGATGCGCATTAGAGAGACGAGCAAAGTCAACGGAGGCAAAAACTCGCCTCAATGGTGGAAATCGGTGGGCGAAGCTAACAGCTGGAGTTGGAGAAAGTGACCAGCGCGGCTTGCATTCTTGTCCACCCGAGGTGGAGAGGAGGGGGAATTTGGGGAAAACGTAGAGGACGAGTGCGACAACATCGCTTGACTCGGGCGTGAGATCTCGCGAGTGGCGCACGAGCGAGCTGGACGCGCTCGTGAGGTGACAAGGTCGCGACACGGTGTGAGAGCCTGTGCGTTGTTCAACCAGCAAGTGCTGGATTCGAAGCTTAGTGCTCTCATTATTTTGACCTGGGAGTAACACCGCCAAATCCTCTATGTATTTCTGAACTAGTCTCATGATCAATAGCTAGTTCACACAGTAAACAAATATAGTAACATCCATAAATCGCACAACTTTATTAATAAATATCAGAGTTGATTACAAGAAAGGCTTACAAGCCAACAATAAACAAACACAGCGGAAGACGAAGAAGTAGTAGTAGAGTCCAGCTGATCTGCCACAAACAATCGACTAGGGTAGCGGCCCTGTCGTGGGGATCCACAACGGGAGCGAAGTCCTTCTCCTCTGAAATTTATTTGCACAAACAACCGTGCTCTGCAAGTTACACCCAATAACATGTTATAATGCATGCAAGGATATATCAAAGGAAGGATTATTGGTTGAATTAGCATAAAGCAATGTTTTCTTTAAATGTTTGTATTAAGTTCGAAAGTAGTTATTCTATAACTAAAATTTATTTTATAAATTCTCAAGTTTTATAGTAGGATAACCTCCATATGAAATATGGTGATGGATACCCTCCTATCACATGGCTAACCGCCTAATTTTCCAATTGGATAAACTATCCAAAATCATTTGTCAAAATATTTTGAAATCAAAACCAAAGTCTAACTTCGAGTGGCTTTGCTAGCATGTCCATGACTGTAAACACAGCTATTTGAATAGTTTTACACTCTGCAGAGGTTGTACAACTTTACCTACAAGAGATAATCCACTTGTACTGTCCGCTCAGACACTTCCAGAGGTGTGCGACTAAGTGGTTATCACAAGACCTTTATAATGCGTCATTCCAACGTAGTTATGCCTCGCTAAGGTTTCAGTTCCTGACTAACCATCCGCCAAAAGCCCCCTCTTGCGCCGCTAAGGTTTCACTTACATTGGGCTAATGTCGAACCCGGGATTAACACCCCAAATCCTCTGTGTATTTCTGAACTAGTCCCATGATCGATCGCTAGTTCACACGATGAAATGATATGGTAACATCCATAAATCGCACAATTATATTAATAATCAACAGAGTTTATTACAAAAGAGGCTTACAAGCCAACAATAAAGAACACAGCGAAAGACGAAGAAGTTGTAGTAGAGTTCAGTTAATCTGCCATAGGCAATCGACTGGGGTAGCGACCTAGTCGTCGAGATCCACACCAGTGGTGAAGCCCTTCTCCTCTGAAATTTGTTTGCATAAAGCAAGTATGAACACAACTACCGTGCTCGCAAGTTACACTCGTCAAGTAACAGATTGAATGCATGCATACAAGGGTATAACAAAGGAAGATTTATTGGTTAAATTTGCATAAAGCAATGTTTTCTTTAAATACTTGTACTAAGTTCCAAGGCAGTTATTCTATAACTTAAAATTTATTTTATAAATTCTCAATTTTATAGTCAGATAACATTCACACAAGAATAGTGAAGGATACCCTCCTATCACATGGCTTCCTGCCCAATTTTCCATTTGGATAGAAATCCAAAATCATTTGTGTCAAACCATTTGAAACCAAAACCAATGTCTAACTTTGAGTGGCTTTGCTGAGCATGTCCATGACCGTGGACACGGCTATTCGAATAGTTCATAACACTCTGCAGAGGTTGTACAGCTTTACCCACATGACATGAATCCTCTAGTTTGTCTGGCATCCATCGATACCACCGCTCACTACCATAGGTAAGCAGTCTAGAGCACGTGTCAAGGCCTTTACAAAAGGCCATTCCAACGCAGTCTCCTGCTAAGGTTTCACTCCCTTTGGGCTACAACCCGCAGGATTTGAGCCCCCCCCTTTGCGCCAGGTGGGACTAACGTAGGTCATAACATGACTACCCACCGCATCTGAAAGGAACGACCACGGTGAAACATTGCAAATTAGTTGGCCAGGTCCCCTCCCCATACTCAGGACATGTGCTAGTACGATTGTGGCTTAGCAAGATGCGGCTCGAAGACCGGTCCTTAACTGACTTGGATAACTTCCAAAAACCCTGGGTTTTAATCCTACCCAGATTAAGCCCATGCATAAACCTGCACCCACCAACCATCCAAATTTGCCCAAGTCCAAACCATCATTTAGTTTTATTTCATTTTTTAAATCATTTGAAAACTCCCATGACACACCAATGCGCGCCATGGATACAATTTAAATAACATCTGATTTTTGGCTGAAATTCGCAAATCAAATATTTTTGGTCTAAGCATGGCTAAGCATAATTTTTTTCTCAAAATATTCTAGTTCATACTATTATATAAACTATATTTTCATCTAAGGTGTCAAGGTAGGTTTATTTCAATGTCAAGTTTGGCGTTACAAAGGATTAGGCATAACTATAATTTAAAACATGAATTTAAATTCTCAGTATAGAATAAGCATGCAATAATAATTTAAAACAGAATTTAAATAATTTTAAATAATGGGATCAAATATGTAACTTGCCTTGCTCAATTAGTTGCTCTCAAATGGCGTCAAATCGGCTCTCAAAGTCGTCTAATTCTATCTGTGAAAATAAGCCAAACTCAAACAAAATTCAAATGAACTCCAAATTAAATAATTTTAGTTTAGTTATCTAGATGATGATTTTATACAAATTTAGAAATTTGAAACACCTAATTTGGAGTTTGGATGCAAAAGATATGGATTTTAGAACTTTAACCCCCAAACCTGCAATTAAATGAATTTCCCGAATTATTTTTCTAAAGAAAAATCCATTTATTGCGCAAGGCTGGCGTCAGCCCTGAGATTTTCGGGATTAAAAGAATTAAAAATGAATTTCTGACGTGTGGGCCCCATGTGTCATAGACACGGTCCTCATGGACTAAGTCCACAGGACTTTGGCTTGGGAGGGTTGCGCAGATGTGGTGCCACGTCGGATTCGACGCTGACGTGGTGTCGCGATGGCACTTACGTGGCTGCGCCATGTTGGCGGCGGCGCCGCGCTCGATCGAGGTCGCGGCGCTTCTGGCCTGGGCAAGGCGGCGCGTGAAAGAGAGAGATGGCGGTCACGATCGCTCGCCCACACGAGGAGAGAGAGGACGGAGCGTGGCCGGGCGAGGTTGTGGTCGGCGGTGGCAGCGGCGATCTTGCGGGTCTCAATGACGCGCAGGTCGCTCTGGTTGGTGTCGATGTGGCGAAGCGAATGGAGGCGGCGTCGAAGCTCCAAGCTCTTGTGGCGGCGGCGAGAATCTCAAATCGGCGATCTCACAAAGAAGAGAGGGAAGTGGGTGGCGGTTTTGGCCGGTGTGAAGGCGCCAGCGCTTCCTTTATAGGGGCGAGGGCTCCGTGGCGTGTGATGTGGAGGTCATGGCGTGGCGATTCTGAACCGTGCACACGCGGAGAAGGGGAAGAGGGGGGGGTCGTCATGAGGCGTGGCGTGGTCGTCTTGTAACCACGCTTGAAGTCGAGGCGGTTGAGGGCTACTGCTGCAAAGCTCGGATCTGGCGGCAATGGTAGCTCAGCTGCGCGTTGGAGAAAGCGGCGAGGCGAGCGGCACCGCCCACATGGCGGCCCGAGGAGAGAGGGTCATGGCGAGTGAAATTTGTCGAGTGAGAGAGAGAAAAGAATTGGGCTTTGGCTTGGCAGCGGCAAAAGAAAAGGAAAGATGTGCCGCACAGTGAGTTTCGACCCAAGAGGCAGGTTAGGGTTTAAATTGATTTATTAATTTAAAATAATCAGATTAATTCGAAAAAGCTTTAGAAAATAGCAATTAAACTCCAAAAATTCTAGGAAAATTCATAGAAATCTCTAGAGTTATTTTGGACTTAAATAAATTAATTCCAACTTTTAATTGGTAATAGTTTTTGCACATAATTTTGTTTTGGCTTTAAATTAATTTGAGAAAAGCTTTTAAAATTTCGAAAATTCTAGAAATTAATTAATTTTTTATTTTTCAACTTTAACTCAAATAAAACTTTAAAAACTTTAATAAATTTTACTTTTGACTTTTAAAACTTCAGAAATTCAAATAAAGCAATCAAACTCTTTCAAATTTCAGAAAATCCAATAAAATAGTATCTTTATTATTTTTAATTTGGTAACAGAACTTTGGGATGTTACAGCTAACCACCCGTCGGAAGCCCCCTCTTGCGCTAAGTTGGAATACTATTTAACCGACACTCGCACATCAACATGGCACAACCATAGTAAAATGTTGTAAATTATTTAGCTTAGTCCTCCCGCTCTGGACTTGTGGCGATCTGATGGGGCTTAGCAAGATGCAGCTCGAAGATCGGTCCTTAACTCACTTGGATGACTTCCAAAATAACCCCTAGGCCTCAACTATTCTCGAATTGAACCCGTGCATAAACCTGCACCCACCAACTATCCATTTCGCCCAAGTCCAAACAAATTTTCATTTTTTGCTTTTCAAACCATTTGTAAATATCTATGGCACACCAATGCCATAAACACATTTTAAAAACATATTTTTTTTGGCTGAAAACTCCTCAAATCAAATACTTTTGGGTCTAAGCATGACTAAGCATAATTTTTCCAAATGATCCTAGTTCATACCGTCGTATCAACTAGATTTTATCTAGGGTGACAATATGTTTGGTTCAATATCGACATTGGCCTTACAAAGGATTTAAGCATAACTATAAATTTAAAACAGGAATTTAAATAACTGGATATAAATAAGCATGCATTAATAATTTAAACATAATTTAAATAATTTTAAATACTAGAATTCAAATATGATCAAAGATTTAACTTGCCTTGCTTAATTAGTTGATACGAAACAACGTCAATCGACTCTCAAGTCGTCAAAATCTATCTGTGAAAATAAGCCAAATTCAAATAAAATCTAAATAAAATTAAAATAAACCTAAATTAAATAATTTAGGTTTAGATAACTATATTTTTATTTTAGATGAATTTAGGAACAAGAATCGATGGAATCGAATTAAGTATAAAGGAGAAACGAACATCAGGAAGGTTGATTATCAATGAAATGATGAAATTCGAATTTGAAATTTGTGGAATTATTTTTCTAAAGAGAAGAAGAAATATCCACGTGGCATGATGTGGCTGCTAACTTGGAGAGAGAAGGTGAGGTGGCACTCAAGTGGCAGCCATGTAGATGATATGGTGACGTGGCGATGATTTGGCGCCACATGGCACGACATGGCGGTGGTGAATTATTGCGAAATTCAAAATTTCGTTTGAATAGAAAGGTAGATAATATTGAAAGAAACTTGTAGGTAAAAGGGCTCGCGCAAATACCCAATGAATGAAGAGATTGGGCTCGACGGAGTTCTCATGGGACTTAGGGAAGAAGATGTGGCGGTGGTGAAAAAGTTAGTAAATCAAAATTCCACTTAAATATAAATGTGGAGAATCTTAAGAGGAACTCAGCGATAAATTTTGGGGCTGTGAGCAGCGGATGAGGAGACTAGGTGTAACATTCGATTTTCGAATCCTTTTTAAATGTGTAAAATAAATTAAAACTATTTTATTTTAATGAGAATTCAAAGTTTGGTTACGATGGAAGGGTTTGAGTTGTTTATACTCCCTTCTTTGGTAGCTCGGCAATCCTCCTTTAACCTATTCCATTTGGATTATGTAGGTTTAGACCTTCTCGTGGCCTAGACCTCCCGGCGGTTCATGAGATTAGACCTCCTTGAGGCTTGGACCTTTTCTCACCTGGACAAACCCTTATGTCCAGGCCTTTTTTTCCTTTGAGTTTGGTCACTTGGACCTCTTTGTTGGTTCGAATCTCTTTGGATCAGACCTCTTTTCTGTTCAGACTTCTCTTAAGTCTAGACCCCTTGATGCCTGGGCACTCTTTTATGCCCAGACCTCTATTTGGTCGAGACCTCCTTGTATTCGAAGGACTTCTTATATGCCTTGAACCTCCACAGGTTCATTTGAACCTCCTTGACATTTCCTCTTGGCGAAAGGACCTCTGTGAGGTTCAATCCTAACCGCCAAGGCCTTGGTTTCACACAGGCGGTTGGGAGTCACTTTAGAGTTGCCTTGACTTACGAACCTCTGTTGGACCACCTTTTGTGAATCTTCCCGTGGAGTTCCTCTTTTTCTGGGAACCCCTACGCCTGGACCTCTCCTTGTTCCGAATCTAACGGTTTGGACCTCTCCTCATTTTGGATCCAAAGGCCCAGACCTCCCCTGCACGTTTGATCTTGGCTGTTGGACCTCCCTCTTGGAGATCCAACCGCCCGGACCTCAACTTGCCTTTAATCTCAACCGCAGGACCTTGTTGTAATTCTTTGGACCTCTTGTCCAAGACCTCTCCGTGGCCTTTTACATTTGGCTCTGGACCTCTTCACCCGACCTCCCTTGATGAGATCCCAACCGTCAGGACCTCCTTTTGCTGATCCTGACCGTCGAGACCTCCGCATGTCCAGACCTCCTCTGTATGTCTGGACCTCCTCAACATTTAGACCTCCCTGTCCTTTGGGCCTAGGACCTCCTAAGCCCCCCGGACCTCCTCAAAGACCTCCTCCGCGGGGCAATACCTCCCCTATTGACCCGACTGTTTCTAAGTTGACTAGCCCCACTTGCCAGACTTAGTCATTCTCATTTTCTCCGCCGCGTTAATATATTGGGCATTTAATGCGTGTCTTGTCACATTAAATACATCCACATACGTGGTGTTTACTCTGAATCGGGTCACTTAGCCGTACCCTGACATCCTTCTTTGTTCCTTCCCATAGCAACATACGTTGTCCTTTCTCGTACCTTTTAACCAGGGTGGTAGTGACACCTGCTCTACCACTCACCTACCTTTGACCCATTTCTATACTTATCCTTGACACGTATATTTCTGGTTTTCTTCACCACCTTGACTACAATTAGACCAAGAAATTCTACCACATCACCTTTCTCCACACTCTGTTATCTTGGCTCTCGTTCAGTGGCTCCCAGGGAAGACCTTGTCGATCACGACCTCCCTCCATCCATTGGTTCCTTCTTGTCCTGGTAAGTCCTTGGCGATCTCCTTCGCTCTTGTTTTTGCCATTTGACTGAAGCTGGTCGTGTCCTTCTCAGGACCTCCCCAGGTGGACTCCTTTTCAGATTTCTATGGCCCTTGTGTGAGGACCTCCTCTCTGGACTTTACGTAAGAGCCATTTCCCAGGACTTCTCTGTTCTATTGTTTAAATCACTCCTTTGGGGTCTTTTGCTAAAGACCACCACCTCCTGGTAAGCTTAGACCTCTTCCAAAAGAACCATTCTAAAAATATAGACCTCTCCTGTTGATTAAGTTTTGGACTCCCTCTGGGGTTCTTTTGGTTTCTTGTTGATCTCAGTTGGATCTTTATTTGAGTCTTCTTTGAATTTGCTCTTTTATACGTGTAGATTGTGAAGACTCCAGGGAGTCTGAGAGTTCTGAAGAGGAAGATTCTCAGGATAGTGAGCAAGGCAAGTTACACTCTTGATCATATTGCACCTAATAATTCAATTTATTTATGTTAAGTTGCAAAGTTTAATGCATGCCTATTTCTACCAAGTTATTTCAATACCTGTTTTAAATTCATAGTTATGCATACTCCCTTTGTATGGCCACTGTTGACTTTGGACTGAACTTATTGTCACCTTTAGATCAAACTTGGGTCATGCAGTAGTGTGAGCCAAGACCATTTGAAAAACTTATGCTTGGTCAAGCTTAGACCAAAAGTATTGATTTGGGGAAATCTTTACCAACATGACCAAATATTTCTTAAAATGTTTTGACCACGACATTGGGTTGTCATGGGAATATGAAAGTGTTGCTGGGGAAGCAAAGAAAATGAAATTGGATTTAGACTGGGGCGAATTGGTTGGCTTGGTTGGTGCAATGTTTGTGCACGGACTCTATCCTGGCTAAGGTGGAGGTCAAGGGTTTGTGAGTCGCCCTAGTCATGTGAGGACCGGTCTTTGGCGACCAATGCCATGCCTATAATGAGCTATGCCACAATCGTGCAACCACATGTCTCGAGAATGGGGCGTGGGACTGGTGAGTAATTTGCGTAACTTCACCATATCTTTGCTCCATTGGAGGTGTGGGAGGTCTTGTAGGGCTAATGGTCTTTTATGACCCATCTGTTCCCCTTTGGTGCAAGAGGGGCTTTCCGCGGATTGCGATCCATAGGAAAGTGAAACCTTAGCAAGGAAAGGCGTGGTGGGGCAATGCATTGTAAAGGGCTTGTCGTGAGCTCTAGACCTCTTACCTTTGGTAGTGAGAGGTGGCATTGACGGATCTTGGGATAAACTAGAGAAATCATGTCATGTGGGTAAAGTGTACAACCTCTGCGAGTTAAATCTATTGAATAGCCGTGTCCACGATCATGGGCGTCTTGGCAAAGGCTACTCAGAGTTAGATGTTGATTTTGGGATTTCCAGAAATGTTTTAAATCTGTTTTGGGATTCTTATCCCATGGGTTTGGGCAGGGAGCCTGATGTTAGGAGGGTATCCTTCACCAACTTGTTGATGAATGTTATCCAAGCTGAAAAATTGCTTTACTAAAATGAATTTTAGTTATTAAAGACACCTTTGGAACTTAGTAATGGTATTTGAAAGAAAATTGGCTTTGTGCAAATTAACCATATTATGCCATCCTTTGATTATCCATATATGCATGTCATTTTGCTAACCCACGAGTGTAACTTGCGAAACACGGTTGTGTGCTCACTCTTGCTCATTACAATCTTTGTCAGGAGAAGACCTTGGTAGTGATGAAGACCAAAGCGAATAGGTTGTGCCTTCCAGTCAGTTGCCTGTGGCGTGCTGATGGACTCTTTTGTTCTTTTGTTCTTTTGTATATATGTGCTTGGCCCAAGGCCACCTTGTAAACAAACTCTGTAGATATTTTGCTTTAATAAAGATGCGTTCTGGATGTCACCACTGTGTAATTGTGCTGTGAGGAGCTAGCCATGATCCTTGGGACTAGCTCGGTTTCACAGGGAACCTTTGAGCAAACTTGGACCTCCATGTCCACACGATGGAATGAACGCGTGAGGTTCTGGGGTGGTCTCAAACCTCCACGACCTCCTCTGGAGGGTCGGGTGGTCTTGGGGTGCCCCGGACCTCCTCGTTTTTCCCTGGTTGGGCGAAAGCGTGTCCCGGGTGCTCATTGGCTCCAAGACCCTCTCGGGACATGTTCTCCTGGACTTCCAGGAGGTCCTGTTAGACCTCTTGGGAGGTCTTGGTGGACTGTCCGAGAGGTCCTTTGTGGACCTCCTGGGAGGTCCTGATGGACTTTCCAGAAGATTCTTGGAGGACCTCTCGGGTACCCTAGAGTTGGGTCGTTACACTAGGCTCACCGGAGTTGGAGAAGAAGACCGTCGGTGCTTTTGTTGCCATGGTGAATCAATAGGAAAATCAAAATTCCACTTGAATAGAAATGTCTGAAATATCAAGAGGAACTCCTTTGGTAAAATTTGGTACACAGCAGACTATGGATGAGAAGATCGGGCTTGCCAAGTTCTCACCGGAGTTGGAGAAAGAAGGGCGGCGGAGGGAGCTCAGAGGCTTTTCGCAAATCTTAGCGAGAGGGATGTGGGGAATGGGGTGGAGAGGTTGCGGTTCAATTTATAGAAGCAGAAGAGTAACAGATTGACGGGAATTGCTCGCTGAAGTTATGGTCAGAAATTAAACCCGTGGTTACTTTAGTTGCTAGAATATTCCAAGGAATATTTCTTTTGAAAATTCAAAAGATACTAATTAATTCGCAAAAAATAGCAAATAAATTCAAAAAAGCGAGAAAAATCTCAGATACTAAACACAACATTCGAGCTCAAATAAAATAATAATTTTATTCTTACACGTTATTATTTTTATATTCTTTGAAAATTATTTTTAAACTTTGAAAATAGTAATATAGCTCTAAAAATTCTTTAAATTTTCAGAGTAGTTAAATATAGTATTTTTATCTTAAATAAAATATTTTCAAAACAAATTTAGTTTTTATTTGCGAACATAAATTCATTTTTAATTGCTAGAAATAACAAGAAATTAAAAGAGACTTTTAGAAAATAGCAATTAGAGTTTAAAAATTCTAGAAAAATTTACAGAAATTCCTGGAATTATTTTGAACTTAATAAAATTATTTCCAACATAAATTTGGCTTTTAATTTTGCACATAATTTGTTTTAATTTCTTGAAAAAGGAAAAACTTTTTATTCGAAAAATTAAATAAAATTTCTTTTTCACTTTAAAATTTAGGAAATTAAATATTTTATTTTATTTGATTTACTAGTTATGTGCTGCGTGCGTTACACGGAAAATCATTTTTGCAAAAATATGTTGTAAATGGCTCACCAATCTCTATTGTCATTTATAAGTTAAAATTTTCATGTCTTGCAGTGAGAGCCAAGAAGGTTTCCTTGATGCAGTTTGACTAAACAACTATACAAAATAAGTTTAGATGGCAAAACAGCAATTAGTCACAAAAGAACTTGGAGATATATTGATTCTTCAGTCAGCATGAATCATGACATAATTTAAAAATATTATGTTTACAAAGTAAATTTGTTATTTACACAGTTTATAATTATGTGCCCGTACGTTGCAATGGAAAATTCATTTTTTGCATAAAATATGTTGTCGTGGCTCACCAATCTCTCTGTTGTCATTCATAAGTTAAAATTTCCATGTCTTGCAGTAGAGCCAAGAAGGTTTCCTTGCTACAGGTTTGACTAAACAACTATGCAAAATAAATTTAGATGGCGAAAACAGTCAAGTAGTCGCAAAAGAACTTGGAGATATATTGATTCTTCGGTCAGCATGAATCATGATATAATTTAAAAATATTTTCTTTACAAAGTAAATTTGTTATTTACACAGTTTATTATCACAAAATATCAAAATATATATTGCTTGAGGCAGCATGCGCCTCATTGATGTTGCTTGTATGTTTTCCAACTGATTGCCTCCGCCAAGGGAAAAAACACCAATGGAGGTGAAACTTGAAAAGTCTGTTTGTTGTGTATATTATTGTATAAACACATCATCCATTCTTTTGCATTTGCAGATAGAAATGCCATATTGTGGCCATCTTTTATCAAATATATTGGTTTTGATACTCTTTTATTGAGGGTGATTTGAAAAAGGTTTTGCAATAGTGAATTAGTGACTAAGAGGAATCATTTGTTCTAGGAATAAGTCCATTTAAACCCCCTGAACTGTGGACTGAGTCCAAAAAATGCCCCAAACTACAAAACCGTTTACTTTACACCCCCCAATTGTCAAAACCAGATCAAATTACACCCTCGCCCTAAACCACCCCGGTTTTGATAGCACTTTTGGTTACGCCACTGGTCGTGGCGTGACAAAACAACACCACACGCCACCCGTATTTAGAGCAAGCTCTTGTCACACCAACACCCATGGCATGACAGTGTTGTTTGGTCACGCCACCACCGGTGGCATGACCAAAAGTCCTATCAAAACCGGGGTGGTTTAGGGCGAGGGTGTAATTTGATCTGGTTTTGACAATTAGAGGGTGTAAAGTAAACGGTTTTGTAGTTCAGGGTGTTTTTTGAACTTAGTCTATAGTTCAGGGGGGTAAAATGGACTTATTCCTTTGTTCTATGGAGGTGTCTACGCCTTGCCATCTTAGAGTTGACTAACAATGCGAGGCAAGATCACACAAGTGTCTTGTGCAAATTATACTCTAAAAGCGTGTTGGAAGATTTTTTTCATTCAATCCAAATTTCTACTCGCTACTCATTCATATTCAACTATTAATTTGCATCAATTTGATACAAACACGATGACCACATCGAAAGAAAGTCGGTCTTTTAACACAAGCTGCGGTGCTCTTTCAATTACATTTCCAACAAATCTGATTTCTAAGGCAGCAAGAACTAAAGAGTTGTACAAAATACATCAATTCTACATATAGCATTATATCTCTGTTGTGTTCGTCTCCTCGGTGCTTCCACCAAGACAGATCATTTTCGCCATTTAGTTAAAGAATAGGTACCAACCATTTAACGATAATGTGTTGATTCTTTTTGGCGAGCAATCATCAATACCAACGTACATTGACACGAAGCAAATTTCGTGAAGCCTCGTAAACTTGCTCTTTTCGTTAATGAGCATGACATTTACAGTGATAAGCGACATCTAAGCTGTTGTGAAGAGCTAGGCGCAAGCTTGGTTTATAGAAAGGAGAGCAAAAGAAAAACAAAAAGAAAATGAAAATGAAAAATACATTTTTGCACCTCACCATGTCATTGCCATTTTGGTGATTTCATCATATCTTCCAATTTCAGTGCAGAATTATCATTGTGCAATGACATGTTGCGGTTCCAATGTATACTAATAATGAGAACTTAGGAAGACACTTTATCGTGTTGAGAGAGGAACTCTATAATACAAGGGTACACTTCATGGACAACCTACACGATAACACAGATCACAGTAAGCATCAAGGTTAGTAGGCGGAAGCAAAGACTGAACTTTAGCCCTTAAGTACCTGATGTTGTAAACGTACCTTCCGCCCTCCAACCAAGTCATAGTGTGCATAGTGAGGGCCTTCAGGTTTACCGAAAACCTTTTATGTGACCAAATGCTAAGGAATTAGTTTCACAGTTTTTGCAAATACAAGTTAAAGCCACTGAATTATCAATAATAGTAGCCCAGCATAGATGGGAAGTGGCGCTAGGTGCTGTGTGGTACGAGCTAACACTGAGGAGCCTTTGTTGTCCTAGGCTCCTAGCTTGTGGGCTCAGACCAGTTAGGCAACGAAATCTAATGACTATGATCTTAACATTAGTTCAGACACTAATGTAAACCTAGAAATTCATTTTATAACAAAAATCACGTTTGCATGGGTTTCAATATGTTAAGTACTATTTGACCAAAAAATAGTTCTCATTACAAAACAACACATGAAAAATGGAGTTTGTTGCCAGAACATAAACAACTTCTGGGGGTAAATCACATAGGCTCCTGTATGCACCTCCTCAAGATGGATAGATTCAATCTTGTCATGTGATTTTTTACAATCGAAGATCTTGAATATATTAAGTAATCTATTCGCTCTGTTCCCAAATATTAGACATTGTTAACTTTTCAAGGTCTCCAGGGTGTATAGAAGATCGAATGAATTTTTTTGCGAAGTAGAAAAAGGAACCAAAGGATACATCAGCATTGGGGAAAAAAACTCAAATGATGACAAATAGTTCATGGCAGTGAGGATCTCTACATCAGCATTAAGGCAGCATACGTAGTATTAGTTGTTTTGCAATTTTAGAACTGCATGTGCAAAAACAATTGGTAAAGTATGACATCTATCAAACTTCCTTTTTAGTAGATCGACAGGTCAAACATTCATGTGCAGACATATATAAGTCATAATATATTCATTGGACATTAATCATGTCAACCTAGTGCAATGTCTTAAACATCTCATGACCTATTGAATACATCAAGAGTACCTACATCCAAACACAACATGGCATTAATCATGTCAACCTAGTGCAGTATCTTAAATATCGCATGATCTATTGAAGGCATCAAGAGTATCCACATCCCAAAGACAAATTTCTTCTCTAACAGCCTAGACCTTGATGACTTGTTGTTGGCCTAGACCATGTCATCAATAGATAAAGGACTGGCCTGGTTGTTGGCCTGATTGGATATGTAGCCCTTCTGTGCCTTACAACCTGATCTCGAATCACACTCAAATCGATTTGATCCACATAATTGATGCCAGGGCAAAAAGAAGCAAAAGAGACTTGAGTCCTGAAATAAAGCAATGTCATATAAAGTAGTAAAATGCCTCGTATAAAGCAAATCTGGCCTGAAACAGGCATTATATAGGAGTTAGAGGGTTAATAATCAATGAGCTAGATACTGTGCAAAGTATGTTCTACTATGTCTAGGACTTGAGTCGACTCGCAAATTATCAATACTAGGAAGAGATCTATGTACAAAAGCTCTTGTTCTATTAATTTTCACACTTGATATCTCTACTACTTAGAAATGCAAGGAAATTGTGATCTGTGTACAAAAATTTGATGATAAGTATTCTGTCATAAATGCAATATGAAGAGTGATTCTTTAAATGAACAATTAACTGAATCTATCTCATTAAACTTATTATCGGCAGTCAATCAAGCATCTGGTGTGCGCACATACCATAAAACCATTACTCCATGAAGACATCCTAGAAGTATATGGGCAAAAAAAATGCAATCAATGCTAACCCACATGCATTGTCACAAGAAAAGTAGTAGAGATATTATTGTAGGGGCAAAGAGAAAGAGTTTAAATGAAGACAACGACTTGTTTGAAATAAATAGATTTAAGTATAGTAAAGTGCTAGCTGTAGCAATATATAATTCTTTGTTCGGATTGTCAACAAGCATAGGGTTAGTGATAGCTCATACCTCTCAAAGAATAGGGCTGGGTGCTTCCAACTGTAGCAAGAAGAGCACATCGTTGCATAAGTTTTCACTGTTTAAACCGCCTTTCAAAACCTGCAACCTGCAATGATTCAGAACATCATAGAACATTAGCTTTATGAACACAATATGCTCTGGATTTATGGCATGTCACTTGGAAAGAAAATTATGTTTTTCCATGGCAAGTCAAGGAAAAGATGTACCAGTAAAACATAATGAACACTATCGAAAATCACAAAAATGGATTGGGAAAATCAATCGACACTTGCAAAGCACATGTCAACCTGGGAATACAAGGGAAATTTAATTGCCAATTTTTAGCACACCAATAGCCATTTCTAACAAGGATATGCTCATTTAGAGCTGACATTTGTACTTAAAGGTTTCATTTCCAACAAGGATTCTACTTTGATTTTGAGAAGTGCAAACCAGCTAAAGAACCATCTCACTAAACATGATCCCCAAGCAATTTCCGCAAGCAAAATTCACCATTGCAAATCACTTTCACAAATTTTTTAAAGAGCGGGGAGAGCATTTACCAATCGTCATGCACCAACACTGATGCCAGCAGGCTTCGCCCAGTTAGTAGCCTGCAAAATAATCTTGTAGCTATAGCAACAGCAATCATCTCCCTTGCATAAGCAAACAACAACAAAACAAAGGAAGAGCATATTTCATTAGAACCACTCAATAGGCAAATCAGCAAACACCTTTCATGCATAGTATCATAGGTGAAAAACAAGTGACAAATTGTATCACTATCGTTTCACATGTAGCCGGTAAATGAAGAAAAGATGGGTTGAAACGCTAACTCAATCCACCTATCTGGCCTCAAGCCGAGCCTCCAAATCCATGGTAGCCGCGGAAACTCACCAAGTTTTTTAACAACTACACTGCACTATCCTTCTAGTGCTCCTGCAAGCTTCAGAGAAACCCCACTCGCCAATGAACATATTAGTATTGAAAATGGGAAAGTCTAGTGGAGAATGTGCTAGATTTGTAGTCGATTTGAAGGTAAGTTGGGAGACCTATAATTAAGAGTAGATGGGAAGGTGCCATCGACCCTCCGCATGAGCTGCAATGTACTACCAACTACATTTGTCGTGCGCAAGGAATGATGGAGACAAAACAAATCTGTTGAGGATGACAACCAAATTAGCCCAAAGCGCAAATTAATCCACACCCACATCATCGTCACATCCGCCTCATCGCCATCCGGACGAAATGAATGCCGATGTAAATCCACAGGGGGAGCGGCGGCGAGGAGGCGGAGGAGAGGACGATGATCTCCTTCTCGTGAGTCGGTGGTTGATTAGGCGGTGGACTTGGCGCCTCCCACCACTCCCTCTTAGGTGCAGCGCTCCTCATGGTGGTGGTTCTGGCTCCTTGCTACCTGGCGATGGCCGGCGTGGGCGATGGGCGTGGCGGAGATCGAGGGAGGCTCGGGAGATGGGCGAGGTGAGGTGGGTCTGAGGCGAGGAGGGTAGTCGCGGTGGCGACCAGCTGGGAGCATAGCGGATGGGAGGGATGGATGGGGCGGTGGTGAGGATCTTTGGAGGAGTGGGAGAAGACGGGACCGAGGATCTGCGGAGGTCGCGCAGGCGCGGCGGATGATAGAGGCCTTATCAAGCTCTAGGATCTCGAAGGTGCCCCACCGGTCAGCCGCATCCATGGCGTAGCGCCGCCTTCTTCTTCTTGCCGACCTTGCGGACAGGCGCCACGCCATGGCAGCAAGGCAGCAACAGAAGCAAGAGGAGGAGGCAGGGGTGGGCGCATCGTGGTGGTGGCGGGCGGACGAAGAGTCTTGGGAGGCGGTCCTCACGAGGGCTTGGGGAGGAGGGGCGGCGGGGTGGGAGTTACGAGAGAGGGAGGAGGAGAGGTGAGGTGGGGTGGGGTGACGGTTCCAACGGAGGAGATGGGAGACCGGGAGTGACAGTTGATTGGGAGCGCAGAGCAAAAGATCTAATGGCTCAAATCGTATGAAGAATCTGATTCAGCGGCTCACATCGAATGAGGAGGACACACCATCACCAACTCCAATATTTAAGTAGTAGAGATATTGTTTTTCCTTCTAACCAAGAAAACTCTTTTAAATTACAAAAAAAAAACTCTTTTACAATTCAGAAAATCCAATAAGATAATAACTTTATTAATTTTATTTTTTATATGAGAACTTTGGGATGTTATAGAGGCTCGAGGCACAGTGTGCATGACGCACTCGGCTTGCTTGCTGCACGTGCGTTCTGGCGACAACTGTCGGCGAGAGAGGAGAGTGGCGCATGAGGTGCAAGAAGCATAGTGTTTCTCCATCCGTTTGGCTTGACAGGTGGGGCCAGGGGCCCGATTGCCAATGAGAGCGAGAGAGAGAGAGAGAGAGAGAGAGAGAGAGAGAGAGAGAGAGAGAGAGAGAGAGGAGAGGAGCTAGTGGTGGATGTGGCGAAGGAAAGGGCTAGGTTGACGGCGGGGTTTTGGCCCCAAGGGGGGAGAAAGAAAAGAAAAAGGTTTGAATTTTTAGTTTGCAGTTCAAATTGATTTGAATTTGAATTTAGGTTTGGAAATGGTTTTGCACCCGATGAAACTCTTAGATTTTTGCAAATTACGAATTCTTGACACAAGGAATTTTTTTAAAAAAAATTAAATTGCAAGGCAATGTTTTTGGAATTTTGAAATGCAAACAAAGTTTTTGAAATTCATGAAACGAAATTAATTTTTAAATTGGACCAGATTTTATGTTGTTACACGGTTGCTCGATTGGGAGGCAAGAAGCAAGTCTCATGTGTGGGCACAGACCACAAAGTGAGCACGCCAAGGCTGGACGTGTGTTGCCGCTGACAATGGGGACATGCATGTTTTGGAATCAGGCCGGTCAGGTTGCCAACCAAACACACATCCGGCTTATCCCGGCCGCTTCTCGGTTACACCGGCGAGTGCTAGGACGCGAACCAAACATGTCCGTAGTTTGGCACTGCCATTGTGGGCATTGTGCGACAATCTCAAGAGCCGTCGTGTATTTTTGCCAAGAAAGGGTATATGTGCAGTTGGCGGGAGGTGAAGGGTGATAGGTTTTGGGAATTCTTTTTTAGAACCTTTTGTTTTGGTGTATACCGATTTTCTCTTGTGTTTGTGGGATACAAATTGGAATGGATGAACAAAATTTTCTTGTTTTTTTGTGCTTGTTCTCAACAATTTTTTGGTTAAAAATGGCATATTGCACCAGTATTTTTTTTTTATTGAAGAACTGCAAAACCGCGGTCGGTCTGCACTCTCCTCTGGTGACGGTTTCAGCGTTTATTAGATCCCCGACCATAGAATTTTGGGTGTGTTTGAAGGAGTACCGCGGGCGCATATTGGCGTCGATGTTAGCGGGTGGGCAGGGAGAGATGCAGTGAAGAGGCAAAGGTGCCACCAGCCATGGGCAACAATGGTGAGTGGCGAAGGCGCCGAGGGAGGCAGGCCGCGGCCACATGGATGTTTCCAAATTTTGAAATACAGATCTGCAATCCTAAAAAAAACATGGAAAGGGGAACTGCCGTCCATGACGTTCGTCCATTTCACATTCTTGGGCGGCCAGGCTATCCCCACAAGCTGGTGAGGCCTTGACATTGAAATCCCAGTCCCCACATCGTCAGCGTCAGCGTCAGCCCTCATGTCATGCCCCGCGCGTCCGGTTCGGGTTGGCCCGCACACACGATTACTTTCACGTCCGCCGACCGCATCCGCATGGCACAGCCGTCTCAGTCTCGCGCTCTCCGCCCAGGCCCAGGCGAAGCCGCGTTAAAGCTGTGTCTCGCCACGTTGACGCTAGGGGTCAATTGATCCTACAGTTTTTATGTAAAACCATTTGATATAAGTGAAAATTCATGTAAAATTTTAAAAAAAGACAATAATTTTTTTTATAAGAATTGACCCCACGAGGTTGTAATCCTGACTCCACAACTGTCTAAGGGTAAGTATAATAGTATAGCAACCGATGTTTACAATACATCTGCGTGTTATTTATAGAGAACATTAAAGATAATTTCTATAATAAATTGTTATTCTACGTATCTCTATAGACAGCTCCTCTATGTACAATATGTCTGCTTTCTTATGTTACAGTCGACTACTGTATGAGAGACAATCTAATTCTCTATGCTCCTCTTCTCTCGTCCACATTCTCTCGTGTGGCAAGACTTATAAACAGATGGTGTCACAATTGTATGTCCTAATCACATGGTTAAATCAAATCAGACCAGACTAAACCGCAAAATGCGAGGCGGGTTAGTACTTAGCAAGGGTAAGATTAAAAAAAAGGAGTAAAGAGACGTAGCGCTTCCACGGACGTCTCCTTGAGAATGCAAACCATTTTGAATAATTCATAATTTGCCATTTTGAGATAGATGTACTTCAGAATTTACCTCTCATATGTTAATGACATGCAGGCCCTAGCAAATTATGAAGCAAAACTAGCACAGCGTTGTAGGTGAAGCAACGACGCAAAACACGACCTGACGCGCCCGCCAGCTTCGGTGGTTTCGATAGTAGTGTCGCGCCCATGAGCCGCTAACGTCTTCGCTCCATTCTCGACCGCGCTCGGGAGCGGAGGAGGTTCTTGCGGAGGAAGTGCAGAGTTTTTCGCGCGCGCAGCGGTGAAGCGAGATAGATGGCGGAGAAAAGCGGGCGGCGGAGGCGGCGGCTGGAGTTCACACCGACGTGGATCGTGGCGGCGGTCTGCTCGCTGATCGTGCTCATCTCGCTCGCCGCTGAGCGGTGCCTCCATTACCTCGGCAAGGTAAGCAGAAGGAAATATCCCTGTTTCATTACTTTGAGCCGTTTCATGTGATCTGCTCTTTTTCCCCCCTCCTGGGATCTGTGTTGATCGGCTGCTCGCGCTGTGGTGTTGTTCTTTGATTGCGAGGGCAGACGCTCAAGAAGAAGAATCAGAAGCCGCTCCACGAGGCGCTCCTCAAGGTCAAAGAAGGTACCAACTCTTCCATTCCCTCTCTCTCTCTGCTCCCGCGCGCAAATGGTCTGGATAAGATACCTATATTAGTTTGAATTATTGTACTCATCGTACCCAATACCCAATACCCAATACCCAAATGGTCTGGATAAGATACCCAATACCCAAATGGAGGAATCTGCGATTTTTCCGGGTTCAGAAATCAGTAGGGTGCAGAATAATGCCATCTCTGATTCTATCGCTGTCCCAGCTTTCCTTAAGCCGGGGTAATTGGGTATTTTATCCAGACCATTTGGGTCTCGGTGAAACGACTCTAGTGTAAACAGCAGCTTCTTTCAATTCTCTTGATTGATTCACTGCCAAAAGGAAGGAAGAACGGTTTTGCAATTCCGTAATGACTCGGTGGGCTTGACGCCAAAAATGCACCATTTTCTTCCTCGCATTTTCTGGTGAAAATAAAAATGTTTTGTGCAAAAGTTAAAAGTGTGCATCTTTGTCTTCTCTTTTTGTCCTTGTATAGCTTGGTTTGCGAAATATGCATCTTTCTTCTGGGTGACAAGACTAGGGTATATTGGCAACTTCATGAAAACCTACTGTTTATCATGCAAAAGGAATTCCTTCTTCCTCTTGATCATACTGTCCTTCTAAGTTTGGGATATACTATGGTACAATCCCTAATAAATAGTAAGGGAGTACATCTGAACTGTTCCTTGTTGTGTGTAATGCAGAGTTGATGCTTCTGGGGTTTATCTCCCTGCTGCTGACGGTGTTCCAGGGGATGATTCAGAGGACCTGCATTCCTCCCGGTTGGACAGATCACACGCTGCCATGCCAGAGGGGGGAGGATCGGCCCGGCGAGGTGGGGTCCACAAAGGAGCATTTTGTTGCCGCCCAGATCATTGGCCGAATCGGGAGGCGGCTGCTCAGTGAGGGCGCGGCGGGGGCCGAGAACTGCCAGAAGAAGGTGATTGGATCATTGTTCATATTAACTTCTTTTCATTTTGTGCAAGCTGTGGTGTTTTGTGTTTTAGATGAAAGTTAGTTTGGTGCCATCGTGATTTGTGAACATGCAGACACTTAATACTTGGTAGGACTAGTGTATCACAAGTTGGACAGTTAGTTAGACCACGCCCTTTCTTTAATTCTTCAGCGATGTTTTTTCAATCTTAGGATGCGATGAAGCCATGTTCTTCTGTCTTTCTTGTACACTTGCGCTGACTGCAAAATGGGAATATTAGAAATGTTGGAGTCTCCCATGTGGAAAGAATGAGCATAGTGTTATGAATATTGTGTATGTATTTGTGAGACCTAATGGATAATATATATAGGAGTGAGAGGCGAATATGTCATACACATATAAGGAAATACAAAAGTCATATAAGAAAATACAAAAGAATTCTAATACCCCCCTCTCAAACCCATGGTGGATCACACACTAAGTTTGGAGAGAAAATACAAATATTGTATCATAGTCTATGGTTTCGTGAAGAAGTCAACAATCTGTAACTCTGAAGGCACAAATTGTAAAGCAAGTACTCTCTTCTGCACCTGTGAGTGAGTGTATGAAGCATCCACACCGATATGCTTGATGAGCTCATGCTTCACTGGGTCACGAGCAATACACACCTATACTGTCAGACAAAAGAGTCGTAAGTCCCATCATAGGCACTCTAAAATTTGCAAGTAGCCACCTCAACCAAGTAACATCTGTTGTCACTGCTGACATAGCTCTCAACTCAGCGTCTGCACTCGAATGGTAAACTACAGTCTGCTTCTTTGTTTTCCAGGCAATCAGGGAGGAGCTAAGAAAAACACAGTAAGCAGAAAGAGAACGATGATTAGAAAGATCACTAACTCAGGTCGCATCGGAGTACGCTTGAAGCTGTAGTGAGGTGGAGCTAGGAAAAAACAAACGACGAGAGATAGTCCCATGCAAGTAGCGAAGAATACGAAGAAGGTGGCTATAGTGAAGATGGGTAGGCCAAGCCATGAACTGACTCAAGATATGAACAGCATAAGTAATATCAGGACGAGTGCTCACAGGATACACCAAACTCCCAACAAGATAGCGATATCGAGTAGGATCCTCAAGAAGATCACCATCAGTGGCACGAAGCTATAGGGATAGCTCTATGGGAGTCTCAGCAGTGCGAGTGCCAGTCAAACCAAGCCGATCAAGAAGATCCTAAACATACTTCTGCTGGGAGAGGTAGTAGCACTCAGGCATGAAAGAGACCTCAATCCCAAGGAAATGCGTGAAGAGAACCAAGATCATCATCAAAAACTACTCGAGATGCTTCTTCACATCGTGATGAATGAGGAATCATCACCGTGATGGGTATATCATCAACAAGCGAAAAAAAGCGATGTCCTACCGAGATGAGACATGGACAAAAAGAGCGGGATCATGGGAACGGCGGTGAAACCGGCGGCGATAATCAGCGAGGTAAACGCGTAAACCAGGCACGAGGAGCCTGTTTGAGGCCATAAAGAGCATGATGAAAACGACAGACGTGCCCATCGGGAACAGAATACCCAAGTGGTGGCTGCATGTAGATCTCCTCATGCAAAACAGCATTAAGAAAGATATTCTTAACATCCAGCTGAGAGATAGATCACCGCCGAACAGAAGCAACCGCAACAAGAGTGCGAACAGTGGTCATATGAGCAACAGGAGAAGAAGCCTCATCGTAGTCACGACCGTACTCCTGCAGACCGAGTCACAAGCATGCACAAGTCTCGGTAGGTGGCGCTCGTCCTATCATGTGCAAGTGGGTGTACAAGGCAGGCCCCGGTAATGCCGCAGTCCGCGTCGTGTAGCTACAAGACGAGCCTTGTAGCGCTTGATAGTGCCATCAGACCAGGTATTAATCATGTACACCCACTTGCACATGATAGAACGAGCATGCACAGGTGTCCGTACAATATCTCAAGTCTCCGTACGTCGAAGAGCATCAAGCTCCTCTGCCATAGCGAGCTGTCATTCAGAATGAGGAGCAACCTCACGATAATAACTAAGCACAGTGACAAAGAGAGTATGAGCTATTAGAGCAAATCCAAGACGATTAGGAGGTCGAAGGGATGTCCGGTCACGAAGGATGTAACGGGGAGCATCATCAGGAGGATCAGATGTGGGTGTCGGCAAGGTACCGGGAGAGGAGACTAGTGAAGGACGAGGACGCTGGAGTAATGAATACCGAGAAACGAAAACGGTGGTCTTGCGAGAAGTCTTTGCGAGGCAAAGACCGGAGGCGGAGGTCTGAAGGAACCACCGGAGAGACGGAGAAAAGACTGTGATAGTGGAGAAATGGGTGAAGAGTCAGTAAGAGACAACCATGAAATTGACTCAACGGTGGAAACAGGACAAAGAACCGAATTTCGATAGAAGAAAGGTCGAGATTCGTCAAAGACAACGTCTCGTGAAATCCTGATCCATTGAGCAGAAGGATCATAGCAGCGATAACCCTTATGCTCAGAACTATAACCAAGAAATACACACTCAACTTACTGAGCCGATAGTTTGGTGCGCTCACGAGGTCGATGAGAACAAAACAAATCTGACCAAAAACACGAAGGTGAGTGTCTTTGGGGCTCGATAGTATAGGCGCTCGATGGGGTGACACCCTTAAGAGCGGTGGAAGGCGCATATTGATGATATATCAGCCGTAGTAACAACCTCAGCCCAGAACTGTGGTGAAACGTGAGAGACAAGAAGAGTGCGGGCAGTTTCAATCAGATGATGATGTTTGCGCTCAGTAACCCCATTCTGAGCATGTGCACCAGGACAAGAAGACTAGTAAAGAGTGCCCTACTCAGAAAGAAACTGTCTAAAAGCGTCAGTACAGTACTCGCCAGTAGAATCACAGCGAAAAGTACGGATGTAAGAATCAAACTGAGTACGAACGATCGTTGCAAAGCTACAATAGATCGCAAGAAATTGGTCACGAATAGACATAGGGAAAATCCATGTAAAACAAGAATAATCATCAATGAAGGTCACATAAAATTTATGCCCGCCTTTAGAGATAATAGGCGCAGGTCTCCATACATCTAAATGAACTAAGTAAAAAGGACGAGAAGATAAGGACTCACTAGAATGATAAGGAAGTTGTAGCTACTTGCCCAGTTTACAACCCTGACAAAACATGGTCGTGTCAATAGTAACACGTCCAAGAACACCCTGACGAACTAATAAAGAAAGGCGAGACCCACACAAGTGACCTAGACGATGATGCCACTGTGCAAAAATTCCAGAGGTGATGACAGTAGTGGCGGTGGAGGTAGACGTAGAAGTGATAGTAGCAATCAAGTGGACCGGAAGGTGGAGGCGGTCAAGGATGTAGAGACCACGGCGATCCTTGATCCGATCCCAAGTGCCGTCTAGTCTGGGGTCTGGGCCGAAACAGAGTGAGAGTCAAAATTAACCCTCAAATAGAGATCGATGGTGACCCACCAAGAAAAGCTGCATGGTAAGTGGGAACATGGGAAGCAATTTGAACATAAAAATCGGTGGACAAAAATGTACCTGACGGCTCACAGACGAGGATCTTGTCGGTTTGTCTCGAACAGAGATAGGACAAACAGGAGGTCCTACTGAAGTGAGAGATGTGGAGTCCGATGTCATGTAGAAAGAGGTACCAGAATTCAAAACTCAAGAAGTACCTAGAGGAGGCGTCTCAGGCTAGACTAAGCGAGAACTGCCGAGCAATGAGAGAGCTACTGAAGTAGAGCCTGATAGAACTGCTGAACAGAGTCACCTCGCTGAGAAGGTCCTGACGTGCTGGTCTATCCTCCTGTCGAGGAAGGACCTCCCTGCCCCCCTTGGATCTCCACCCCACGCGCCTTGTTTCGCTTTTTTTCGCACCACACAACTCTAGTAGTCGTACCCGAAGTTCTTGCAATAATTGCACTGAACCCCAGTTGGTGCAAAAGTAGGAGCGAAAACAGACACCTGAGGAGGGACTGTAGTCGAAGCAGAAGCCGTCGGTGTAGTCAAAGAAGGGGTAGCAAGCACACTAGAGCAAATCTGTCTTTGCTAACCCTGCAATGAATTTCTCGGCCACGAAGCATCGAAAGAGCCTCGGTGACTGTTAGTCGTGGTGAGCGACTCAGCAGTTGAGCCCTAACAGGCTCAAACTCTAGGCGAAGACGGCAAACGAAGTCATAAAGGTGAAGATGGTCACGATCCGCCTTCTGCACCTTATGACACTCTGAGAAACAAAGAAGCTACTCGTCCGGCTAAGCGCCGAAGACGGCGAGGGCTCGGAAGAAGTCGCGACGGAAGAGTCCTCCTAACGAAGCGTCAACAACTCACGCTGAAACAAAAAGAACTAAGCATCCCTGCTCTGTTGGTATTTCTCGCGCAAGTATTTTCAGATCTAACGAGTGGAACACTGACCAACAATGTCTAGCTTGATGGAGTCATCGACGCTGACCACCAGGATGGCTCAAACACGGGCCTCATCAGCACACCAGCGCTCAAAAGCATCTATGACATACTGAAAGGCCTCATCAGTAGTGTCAGTAGCAACGGCGGCGGCCTCATCTTCTGCAGGAGGTGCGGAAGTAGACTGCTTGGGAGGAGGCTGAACCGGCGACGACGGACAAGGTCAAGCACTAGTGACATGTTTCCAGAGACGGAGACCATCGAGCATGATCTCCATGAGTGAAGACCGCGGCCTGTAGTTCATCCCATGAAGGTTTGTTTCTGAGAATGAGATCGTAGCTGATGGAACGGAAGCCATCGGGCAAAGACTGACGACGCGGCGACTAAGGCAGCGAAGTCTAACAAGCGACACTTTGGGCGCGGTGGTTAGATCGACGATACATTTTTTTTTGGAAAGTGTCTGCTTTATAGAAATCTGAATCTGTTTCTATCCAAAATGAGGAGGCCTCTGCTGATCAATCGCGAGGACGGCGTCGAGGATGGCAGCAGAAGGAGCTAGGTTAGTGTCCTAGCTCTGATACCATGTTATGAATATTGTGTATGTATTCATGAGGCCTAATGGGCAATATATATAGGGAGTATAAAGGGAAATATGCTATACACATATAAAGAAATACAAAAGGCATATAAAGAAATACGAAAGAATTCCTATTCTAACACATAGTACATTTGACAATTAGGTAGTACGATTGACAAACAAGGATAGTTAGTTTAATGCCTTTCTTTAAGATAACGTCGGTTAACCCTATTAGATGGGAAATATTCCTACTTAAGTCAAATTGTTGACTAAATATTGAATATTGTTCTTAAGAAGACTAGATGGGTATATGATTAAACTGATAAAAATATTCAAGTGGCTTAGCTTTGAGTGTCGCTATAACCTGTTGCTCCTTTTTACATTGGAAAAAAAGTTCTATAGCTGAGTTGTCCCTATGTGATATCCCCTGCCCCTTCAAAGATTCAACAATTGTCAGATTTTCTTATGGTTTAATGCTATACATGAATTCTACTGTTTGTTTTAACAGGGAAAAGTTCCATTGCTGTCCCTTGAAGCTATACATCAGTTGCATATTTTCATATTTGTTCTCGCTATCACGCATGTTATTTTCAGTGTTACAACTATGCTTCTAGGAGGCGCAAAGGTAAGCCACTCATGAGTTATGACACGCCTTGCAGTTAAGCCGCATAATTCCTTTTGTATTGTCAGCTGATTTTTACTGTATTCTCTTACTCAGATACACCAATGGAAACAGTGGGAGGATGAGATTCAGAAAATGCTACAGTAAATGGTATTAGAACCTTGCTTTCTGTTCATATTTGAGTGCAATGATACACTTGCGGGTTTACAGCAGTTTTTCTTCTGTGAAATTGCTAAATATGTGTGAAAAAATAAGCTGCTTTGTTGAGGACCTGTTTATTTGAGATAGGATGATAAAATCGTATGAAATTGCAGGGCCTAAGATGGTGACCTGTGTGCACCAATCTGAATTTATCAAGGAACATTTCAAGGGCATTGGCAAAGATTCTATTATGTTGAGTTGGCTGGTAAGCAATGCATGTGATATGCCCTTCTGTCAGATATATTGTTGTATGCTGCGAAATTTCATGTATAGCCTTGTTTTTCCTTTCAGCATTCGTTTGGTAAGCAGTTTTATTGTTCAGTAGCTAAATTTGACTACACCACAATGCGTCTTGGTTTTATCATGGTAAGCATTAGCTCATACTAAGCTAATCTTATGTCCTTTCATTTTCTGTAAACTTGAGGTCCTTTTGGATTGCAGACTCACTGCCGTGGGAACCTAAAATTTGATTTCCATAAATACATGATGAGGGTTTTAGAGGCTGATTTTAAGAAAGTGGTTGGTATAAGGTAATACAAAGAGTTGTACAGTCGTTTATATATTCCTTTTAAACTCCAAGATAATTTGCTATGCACAACTTAACGATGCTGTATAAATTTCCTTTTAGCTGGTACTTGTGGATCTTCATGGTGATCTTCCTGTTGCTGAATGTTAAGGGTAAAGCTTAGTTCATCCTTTCTGAAAAGCACTTCTGTGGTTTCTATTTTCCCGTAGAATCTTCTTGCCAAAACAGTTTTGTCCCTTTCCACACGGCAGCTAGGCACCGTAGTAATATTTCAGGATTTAAGCTTCTTAAAGCTGTCTTACGCCTCATTTTGTTTACCTGCAGGCTGGAACGCATACTTTTGGATTGCTTTCCTTCCCCTTCTTGTAAGTGCGTATGTAATAATGTTTTGTTTTAAAGTGCCAATCAAGTTTTCTCTAAATTTTAAAGATCACTTAGAGGAACCAATAAATATTTGCACTGAAGATGTTACTAATCACATCATGACATGCTTGTGAGCCCTTTGAGCTTTGATTTTACAATTGAAACTATGGAAACATTTCTAATACTAATGTTCTACGAGTCACTATGTAGCAACCTGTAGAAATATAAACTACACCTTGCACATAATCTGAAGGCAAACAATTGTGCCGCAAATAAATTTTGAACTGTGTAAGGATCAAGGACTATGGTCTTACTGGGCGCTTCCTATTCTGATACTCCTTGCAGCTTCTATTAGCCGTTGGCACTAAGCTGGAGCACGTCATAGCTCAGTTAGCCCATGAGGTAGCTGAGAAGCACTCGGCGACTGAGTGCGATTTGGTTGTAAAACCATCAGATGTCCACTTCTGGTTAGGACGGCCAAGGATTGTCCTGTACCTAATCCACTTCATTCTCTTTCAGAATGCGTTTGAGATTGCATTCTTCTTTTGGATACTGGTAAGCATTGTGGCGCGTCATTTGTGAATTGAGCTCAGTTAAATGTAATGAATGATCACGGCACTGCTTACCCTATTTCCTTTGTAGACCACTTATGGATCCAACTCCTGCATCATGGGGAAAGTTGGTTTCATCGTTCCAAGGCTTGTTATTGGGTACTTTACACATGCCTCCAGTTTCTTATCCCATATGAAAAATGCAAACATGAATTTGTTCTTTAACTCTTGCATCCATCCTTCTATTGCAGGATCATTATTCAACTTCTCTGCAGTTACAGCACCCTGCCTCTGTATGCAATTGTAACGCAGGTGAGCCAATATTCCGCTATCATACGATGTTTCTAATCATAACACAGATTAATGGATGTTTTCCTGTCTTGTGCGCAAAGATGGGGAGCTTGTACAAGAAGGAAATCTTCAACGAGCATGTGCAGCAGGGTGTCCTGGGTTGGGCAGAGAAGGTTAAGAGGAGAAAAGGATTGAAGGAGGGCAAGCGGCAAGGCCGAATCGACTAACCCTGTCGATTCGGCAGGGCCTTCTGTTAAGATCGAAATGATGAAACAGGCAGCACGGAAGTGTAGCGAGCGTTTTGGGGAAAACTTACCTCCAGGCCCCCCCGCCTTTCTCCCTCCTTCTTCCCGTCACGCAGCCAGCGTCGCTTCTGATGGCGCCGCCATGGAGACTCGCGCCACCTGCTGCTGAAGGCAGCGGCAGCAACCGCAGCCCACTGCTCCCGCGTGCTCGCCTTGTCACATCGCCGCACTAACCCGTCTTATCGCCGCTCTGTGCAGCGCCGCGCCTGCTCCTCCCGCCGCCCGCACGTCGCCCACGCCAGCCTCGGGACCGGCCCCCCTCCTCCGCCGGGCCTCCCTATAAAACTCCTCCTCCTTGCTTGAGCCTCCACGTCGCCCGAAGCTCCGGTAAGCCCCACGAACCGCGCCGCCTCCTCGTCTCGTCGCCGCGCGTTGGTAGAGTTGCCACCCGCCTCCCGAGCACCACCTCCCTGCGGCGCCGCCTCCTCGCCATCCGCTCCCAAGCCGCCGCCACCTCTCCCCCGGCGACCCCCACCCGCTCCACCGTCGGCCCGCCTGCCGCCGCCATCCGCGCTCCCCACGCCTTTGCCGCCTTCTCCCGCCAGCCGCCCGTCCGCGCGCCTTCCCCGGCCCGGCTCACATCACCTGCCATGTCATGCCATTGCCATTGCCCGGCCACCCCCACCCGTCGCCTCCTCTGCTTCTCCTGTGTAGCATATGGAGTAAAGAAGGAGATGAATCTGAGGCAAAGGATTGGGGACTGATTTGGGAAATAGTTTGGAGATAAGGCCCACTGTCATTGCTTGAAATCCCTCACTTTGGCTGCCTTGTGGGCCCCACCCGCCACCCATTTCTCCTTTTTTCTTTTTCGGTTTTTCTTTTTGGGGTTTAACTCAAAGAGAACTTCTAAAATCCATATCTTTTCCATTTCAACTCCAAAAATTATGAAGTAAATTTCTAAAATTTGTTAAATCAAGATCTTGCTAATGGCATAGGACTTGATTAATTTGGAGTTTATTTATTGTTCCTTATTTATTTATTTGCTCTCTTTGCGTTGTGTCTTTTCGGTATTGGCTCGATTAGGATTTGAAGACGCCATGACCATAGTGATCAAGACCAAGATCCCTAGCCTTTAACCAAGGCGAGTCAATACTTTGATCATTTTGCCCCTACATTTTATGCAAATTATGTTCTTTTAAATTAGCAAAATGCATGCTTTAATTCTTAATCAAATGTATGTTAAAGCTTAAGGTAGTTAAATGCCCACTTGATGTTTAAATAATTATTATGCCATCCTTGATAATTTGAATCCATTATTCTTTGTCACCCTAGTAACTATATGGTAATACTAGTTATAGGTTGTACTTAAGCGACATGCTAGTCTTGCTTAAATACCGGATATTAAAATATCCCAATCATCATTTCCTAAAACATAAAATGGTTTGGGTAGTCATTGGTGGTCCATTGACTAAAAGATTGTGAAAATAAATTGGTTTCCCTCCTCAAAACCCTAATGCTAGCTTTATGCAGGCGGATGGTGAGGTGGTGGGTGCTCGAGGAGCACATGGTTGGTTGGCTTGTGGAATGAACCGCCCAGATAACCCTAAGGACTTAATCTTGTCACGACCTCCGTGTTAAACAAAGTACAACCACAAGTCCGCAAAGTGCAACTTGGCTTAGTAAAGTTATTAAACCTTGGAAGTCATCTCCTTTGGAGGAACGAAGAAGAGCATACAAGTCTTGGAGACACTCCGGCTTGGAAGGACACCAAAAGGTGAAGTTACAAATGCGCTAGACGTTGTGGCGGGGCCACCGCTTAGTCGTTGTGGTGAACATCCCGCACAACATATGGGCGTAACCCGTATGGGCGGATTGACGGAAAGGCGAGATAGCTAGAAAGGTTCTTGTGGCAGTCGCCCAACTACATGACTACTGGAATCATGTGGGGTAACTGGTAGACTATCTCTTGTGGGTAAAGTGTGCAACCTCTGCGAGTCTAAAAGCTGTTTAAGCAGTAGTGCCTCTGGTCAAAGGCGGACATGGGAATCATAACTTGAGTTAGTTCTATTTCAAACAACTTTGTGGGTGGTATGGAAAAATGGTGAAAGGGCTCACCTAGCCTGTTTTGGATTTTTACTGGCCGTCGAGCTCGATGGGTGTGATTATTGGAGGCCGCTCCAATTAAAGGATGCATTGGTAGAGTTTCCGCGGATGGAATCTCTACTAAATAATTATTGCACATGCTCTCTTTATAAAAATGCAATTTGTTAAAAATGCTAAGTGATAGGACTTTGTAATTATGATATTTGAAAAGTTGCTTTACAAAAATAAAAGGACCGAGCCATCCTTGTTAAACCTTGCATATATATAATTGCATTGTGTGTTGGCTCATGAAACACTAGTAGTGCTCATTCTCGCTTCTCCCCCAACCCTTGAGATAATGAAGGCGATGGAGACTCGCCTTCTCTGACGGCCCGAAGATGAAGGACAAGGCTATGACGAAGAGTAGCATAGTCTCATAGTTTAGGTCTCGCCAGATCTAAGTAGACTTCGTTGGTATTAGCAGTACAAGCGATATTATCCAACCCATGGTTAATATCCGTCGTACACGGGTTACCCCGCGCTTACTCGTGTGAGATGAGCCCTACCTCGCCTTTGCTTCGCTTTGTAGTTTACGTTACTCTTTTGTGATGTAATCCATTTGGCCTGCTCGGCCCTTTTGTAAACTTCGACCAGACGTGGTCTATATTACTCGATTGGTTGTAATATTTAATATTTGAGTTCACGCTTGTATGGATGATTGACAATGTGTCTTGTGAAGTGCTAGCTCTTGATCCAGGGAATAGCATGATGATTTCACAAAGGATTTGGATTCTCGGAATCCGGGTCCGACAGAGCCGGATATCGAGCATCTGTTGTAGAGCCTTAGTTAGATTGGTCGATTGCCTTAAGGACTTGGATTTTATTTTCAAAACCTAAGAAAATTTTTATCAAAACATAGAGTATTTATTGCTTCTACTCATCATTCCTAGTTCCTTACTCATCTCTATTCTCATTAAGTGTTACTAACCCCTTCTCTTGTTTCAAAATTTGTAGATGGCTTCCTCTCTAGTTGCGGCCCATGGGACCATAGCTCACATGGAGAGCATGACGGCGGATTCGGCCGAGCTCCTTCGCCAACTAATGGTGGAACTTGGTTTCATCCACCCTCCGATCTCTGAGGTCAAGGGCGAGGTCATAGCTCACGAGTCTGGGAGATGGAGGTCTTCCTCTATCCTAGGGCTGGCGAGTTCGTAGCTCACACCTTCGGGCCGAGGCCCTCGTCGCAGACATCCCGACGCCATCCAGGGCGCAGCCGTGTCGCCATCACCACTTTGTCTTTGGATACACGAGGACCTCTGCGCGATCACCATTCTCCTTCTTTCGTACCTCCCAAGCCGGACAGCGCTTCCGAGTCCTTTGTCGCCATCGACAACGAGCCCCGCTGACCCACGGTGCGGTGACCCGGCGATGGTTTACAAGATCCACTCTTCGCCGCGAGGTTCGCGGCTCGGGCGCTTCTCGCCGTGGCGAAAGCCCACTCGACACCCTCGCGCCAACCGGAGCAGTAGTGATGAAGCCTCTTTGCTGCCAGATGGGAGAGACACCGTCACTACGGAGAGAGATGCCGCTTTTCGAGGTTGCCGCGCCACCACCGCGCCCTTGCGGCGCTACCTCGGCTCGGCTCGGCCCGACCCGGCTCGGCTCGGTCCCTCCTCCGGCCTTCCCTTCGGCGGCGGGGCCGCGCCACCAACCTCTTCGCCCCGAGGAGCCCGCACCGAGATGATCATGCGTAGAGCGTCTGACGCCCGATCCGCCGCCTCTTCGACGACCTTCGGCGTTCAGCGTGACGCAGCCCAGCTTCTCCGCACGTCGGCCGAGTCATTACGGCTCGTCGAGCTTGACGAGCCGCTCCGCTCGAGTCCCCGTTGGAGTAGTTAGGATGGTCTAGGTTAGCGGTAGTGCTTGCTAAGCGATATTTTGGGTTGCAAGCACTTTTGTTTTTCTTTTGTAGAGCGAGATGCATGTATCTGTGTCATGACTTGGCTTAGCATATAAGCTTTGTTTGTTAGTCGTGTAACACCTAACCCCCATAATATAATGCAGCCATTCTAGGCTTTGTATTGTACTTATTTGATCTTCTCGTTTGGTTTATGTTCTTCTGTGTGTGCCTTAGAGGGCTAGTGAACCCTCATATACCCCTCCTTGGTTCTCTCTAGTTCTAAATCTCAGTTTTCCTCAGGATGCCGCCAAGAAGAGCCTCCCCAAATTGTGGAGCCTTTGCAACTGGTCGAGGCCGTGGTCGTGGACAAGGACAAGAGCTACTCTCCCACCACCAGCTCACTGACCATGGCACAAGTAATCTTTGCAGACTCAGATTCTCCGTGCTTTGCTCAACAATCGGCATTTAGGACCTGCAGCCGCCACTCCAAACTCGTGACTTCCTAAGAACAAGACCTCTCACATTTGAAGCGGCTAATGAACCTCTTGAAGCCAAAGATTGGCTCGGGGACCTTTGAAAAAGCTTGACTTGCGTTGCTCCGACGCGGATAAGGTGGACTTTGCTACCCACCGGTGAAGGTGCCGCTTGTTGCATGGTGGGAGAATTACCTTCTGCTAGAAGTAATGAAGGACCGGAAGATGAAGAAGAAGATCACGACAAGAAGAACCGAAGTAGTGGGATCCACGAATGGAGAACCAAGCCCCCTCGCCCGAAGCCGTGGAAGAAGAAGTTGTTGAAACACCTCTTGTTGAAAATGAACCACTTTTGGCATCAATTCCTTGGTCGAATTCAAAACCGCCTTGAGAACCAATTTTGTGCTGCCGGTACCATGAGGCTCAAGAAGAACGAGTTCGTAACTCTTAAACAAGGACATATGACGGTCAGCGAGTATGTCACTAAGTTTACTTGACTTGCCCGCTCGCCCCCAATGGCGTAGTGATGAGGAAGAAAAGATAGACCGCTTTGTGGAAGGTATGCGTAGTGACATGCGTGGAAAGCTTATCCTCCATGACTATGCAAACTTCCATCGGTTGATCAACAAGGCCCTCTGGCTGGAAAATGAGAATAAGTTAGCGAAAACTAGCCAAAGAGGAAGATGCCTTTCGAAATCACAAGGCAACTTTTCCCAGAAGTCAACCTTTCAGGCGGTTCTTCCTTTAAATCTTAGCCACACCCCTAAAAGTTCTCTCCAAGGCCCCAAGGAAGTGGTTTCGCACTCTCGCCCTCTTGGACACCCTCGCCACAGTCAACCCACTAACCTCCTTTGTTTTGCTTGCGGAGAAAAAGGACACTTTGTTAATCAGTGCCCTCATCGCAACAACCCCCCCCAAAGAACAACCCAGAGCAGCTGCAATTCAAGGTCGGACCTCGGCTCAAGTAAGAGCCACCGGACTTCTCAAGCTTCAAGGTCTACCCCATCGCAAAGTCATGGCCGTGTGAATCATGTCACGGCGAGGAGGCACAAGATGCCGCAGAGTGCTAATGGAGTGCGTTCTCTGTTAATTCAATGCCAAGACAAGTTTTGTTTGATTACGGAGCTTCGCACTCTTTTGTTTCAAGAAAGTTTGTTGAAAGGCTTAAGTTGCCGACCTATAAGTTAAAGAAACCCGTGGTACTTAGTTCACCCTGGGACCCTATATGCTACCTCGGTTAGTCCCGAGTAGAGATTGCTTTGGAAGACTCGGATTCCTAGCCTCCTTCTTGTGCTAGAATCTCAAACATTGGATATCATCCTAGGGATGGATTGGTTGGCAGCGTATCATGGACTAATAGATTGCGCCAACAGGAAGTGGTACTTGCCAAAGACCACGGAACCACAATAAGGATTAGTGTGGATCGTTCCTCTCCTTTGGTTGAACAATCCACCATCTTGGAGAGATGTCCCTAGAGGCGCGCGCTGTAGTCCAAGCTTACCCGAGGTTTTCCGGAAGAATTGCGGGCATGCCCCCAGCGGAGATATCGAGTTTGTGATCAACTTGAAGCCGGGGCCCCAATTGCCAAGAGACCGTGCAGAATGGCGATTTAACTTGAAGAGTTGAAGACACAACGAAGACTTGCAAGAAAAAGGATTCATTAGACCTAGTTCTTCTCCCTAGGGTTCGCCATTCTCTTTGTGAAGAAGAAAAATGGTTCCGCCAGATTGTGTGTGGATTACTGAGCCCTCAGCGAAGTGACCATAAAGAACAAGTATCCCTTGCCCGCATTGATGACTTGTTCGATCGGTTGTGAGAGCTTGCTTTTCTCCAAGATAGACCTCGATCGAGGATACCACCGGCTCAAGATCGGGAATGAGGATATTCCTAAGACGGCCTTTACCACCCGGTATGGCTTGTTTGAGTTCACAATCATGTCATTTGGCTTGACCAATACTGACCTACTTCATGAATCGATGAACAAGGTATTTATGGAATACTGGACAAGTTTGTAGTCGTGTTCATAGGCGACATCTTGATCTATTCAAGACTAAGAAAGAGCATGCGAACACCTACAATTGGTCTGGAAAAGCTTAAAGAGCATGAGCTCTATGCCAAGTCTGATAAATGTGAGTTTTGGCTTCAGAAATCCTCGGACATATTGTATCCGGGAGGAATAGCGATTGATCCGGCCAAGGTAGAAGCCGTGATGGATTGGAAGCTTGACCCACATCGATAATGAAGTTAAGTAGTTTTCTCGGTTTAGCCGGATACTACAGAGCGCTTCATAGAAGGATTCTCAAAGCTCTCCAAACCAATGACCCATTTGCTTAAAAAGGAAAAAAGTATGAATGGTGAGAGGCTTGTGAGAAAAGTTTCGAGAATTGAAGAAGAAATTGACTTGCACCAATATTAACCCCGCCAGACATTGACAAGACTTTGAAGTCTCTTGTGATGCATCACGCCAAGGCCTTGGATGCGTGCTTATGCAAGGAGGAAAAGTTGTAGCTTATGCATCCGCACAACCGCCCCATGAAGACAACTATCCAACTCATGACACGGAGTTAGCGGCGATGCACGCCCTTAAGATTTGGCGGCATTATTTGATTGGAAATCATTGTAATATCTACACGGACCACAAGAGTCTCAAGTACATCTTTACCCAATCGATCTCAACCTTGGCAAAGAAGATGGTTAGAGTTAATAAAAGATTACAACTTGGATGTCCATTATCATCCGGAAAGGCTAATGTAATCGCCGATGCATTAAGCCGCAAGTCATCTTACAATAATGTTATGATTCAAGAACACCAACTTTGAGCTCTATAAGGAATTGAAGCCCTCAACCTCTGTTTGATAGAGCAAGGTAACCCAGACGCCATGGAAGCACATCCAACTTTGGAAGAGCAAATCAAGATCGCTCAAAAGGAACATCAAAGGAGTCCAAAGATTCAAGCGTCTCATGGCTAAAGGAAAAAGCCCCAAGATGATCGAAGACCAGCAAGGAATTCTATGGTATGGGACACGTCTCTTTGTCCCCCACCAAAAGGAACTCAAGGATTTAATTACGAAAAAGCCCACACTCGGCATATACCCTACATCCAAGCAGTACAAAGATGTATCGGGACATGAAGATTTTGTCTTGGTGGCCACGCATGAAAAGAGATATCGCCGAGTATGTAGCTTTGTTGTGATGTATGTCAATGAATCAAGGCCGAACATCGAAGCCAGCCAGGATTGCTTCAACCCTCGCAAATTCCCGATGGAAATGGGAAGAAATTGGAATGGATTTCATTACGGTCTACCACGAACCAAGTCGGGATGTGACTCGAGATGGGTTATAGTTGATAGGTGACCAAAGTAGCCCATTTCATCCCAAAAGACAACGTACAAGGGAGACAAGTTAGCGAGCTATACATGGCCCGTATTGTGTGTTTACATGGAGTACCCAAGAGGATAGTCTCTGATCGAGGATCTCAATTCACCTCACATTTACGGGCTAGTTTGCATGATGCCCTTGGTACCCACCTTGATTTGACCTGACATACCATCCATGAGACCGATGGTCAGACAGAAAGGACAAATCAGATTCTAGAAGACATGCTTCGAGCTTGTGCTTTGGAATTTACAGTAGACTGGGAGAAATGTCTGCCGTATGCCGAGTTTGCATACAATAACAGCTACCAGTCGAGTTTGAAAATGTCCCCATTTGAAGCACTTTATGGTAGAAAATCAGAACCCCTCTGCATTGGTCAGAATCAGGTGAAGGATATATATTTGGACCGATACCCTCAAGCAAGTCAAGAAAGTTCGACTAATCGAGATCGCCTTCAAGCCGCTCGATCAAGACAAAGAGTTATGCCGACAACCGTCGAAGGAAATTAACTTTTGAAGTTGGAGACGCCAGTATACCTCAAGGTATCCCCGCTTGTGGAACTTCGAAGATTCAAAGTAAAGGGCAAGCTCGCCCCGGATATATAGGACCGTTTCCGATTACGCTAAGCGTGGGGAAGTGGCCTATCGGCTAGAGCTACGGAACATCTGTCGAGGTTCTGGCGTGTTTCCGTCTCCGGCTCAAGAAGTGTCTCGAGTACCAAGAAGCGAGCGCGTTGAAGCCATCGCCCTTGACAAGATCGACTTATCCAGAGCATCCGATCAAGATCCTCGGCGTCATCGAGAAGCGAACAAGACGCCAAGTCTTCCGCCTTTGCAAGGTCGATGGAGTAACCACTCGGCCAAGGAAGCCACACAGGAGCGCCAAGATCAACTAAAACAAGACTACCGTTCTCGTTGGCGGGCGTCCGAATCTCGGGGTCGAGATTTCCGTTTAAGGTGGGTAGGGTTTGTAACGAACGTTTTGGGGAAAACTTACCTCCAGGCCCCCTGCCTTTCTCCCTCCTTCTTCCGTCGCAGCCGACGTCGCTTCACGATGGCCGCCATGGAGACTCGCGCCACCGCAGCTGCGGCCAGCAGCAGCGCAGCCCACCGCTCCCGCGTGCTCGCCTTGTCACATCGCCGCACCAACCTGCCTTTGCCGCTCGCTGCTTTGCCGCTGCTCCCTGCCTTGCGCCAGCAGCGCCGCTGCTACCAGACGCTCCGGACAAGCCCCCCTCCTCCTCCTTGCCGGCCTCCCTATAAAACTCCTCCTCCTTGCTTGAGCCTCCACGTGCGCCCGAGCTCGTGAAGCCCCAGAACCGGCCGCGCCGCCTCGTCTCGTCGCCCGCGTTGGTAAGTTGCCACCGGCCTCCCGACACCTCCTGCCGCGCCGCCTCCCGCCATCCGCTCCCAAGCCGCCGCCGCCTCTCCCCCGTGACCCCCCCGCTCCACTGGCCACCCGCCCGTCCGCCGCCGCCATCCGCTCCCCCACTGCCTTGCCCCGAGCCGCCGCCACCTCCCGTCCGCGCCGCCCGCCGCCCCAGCCCGCTCATATACATCCTGCGCCGCCCGCCATGCCATGCCGCCGCCTCCGCCCGTCGCCTCCTCTGTTTGTCTCCTGTGTAGCATATGGAGTAAAGAAGGAGACAGAATGCAGGGCAAAGGATTGGGGACTGATTTGGGGAAATAGTTTGGAGATAAGGCCCACCTGTCATTGCTTGAAATCCCCTCACTTTGGCTGCCTTGTGGGCCCCACCCTTGACCCATTTCTCCTTTTCTTTTTACGGTTTTTTTTTGGGGTTTAACTCAAAAGAGAACTTCTAAAATCCATATCTTTTCCATTTCAACTCCAAAAATTATGAAGTAAATTTCTAAAAATTTGTTAAATCAAGATCTTGCTAATGGCATAGGACTTGATTAATTTGGAGTTTATTTATTGTTCTTTATTTATTTATTTGCTCTCTTTGCCGTTGTGTCTTTTAGGATTGGCGCCGATTAGGATTTGAAGACGCCGCGACCATAAGTGATCAAGACCAAGATCCCCTAGCCTTTAACCAAGGCGAGTCAATACTTTGATCATTTTGCCCCTACATTTTATGCAAATTATGTTCTTTTAAATTAGCAAAATGCATGCTTTAATTCTTAATCAAATGTATGTTAAAGCTTAAGGTAGTTAAATGCCCACTTGATGTTTAAATAATTATTATGCCATCCTTGATAATTTGAATCCATTATTCTTTGTCACCCTAGTAACTATATGGTAATACTAGTTATAGGTTGTATAGCGACATGCTAGTCTTGTTTAAATACTGGGATATTAAAATATCCCAATCATCATTTCCTAAAACATAAAATGGTTTGGGTAGTCATTGGTGGTCCATTGACTAAAAGATTGTGAAAATAAATTGGTTTCCCTCCTCAAAACCCTAATGCTAGCTTTATGCAGGCGGATGGTGAGGTGGTGGGTGCTCGAGGAGCACATGGTTGGTTGGCTTGTGGAATGAACCGCCCGAGATAACCCTAAGGACTTAATCTTGTCACGACCTCCGTGTTAAACAAAGTACAACCACAAGTCTCGCAAAGTGCAACTTGGCTTAGTAAAGTTATTAAACCTTGGAAGTCATCTCCTTTGGAGAGCGAAGAACGTACAAGTCTTGGAGACACTCCTTGGAAGGACACCAAAAGGTGAAGTTACAACAAGCTAGGCGTTGTGGCGGGGCACCAAGCTAGTCGTTGTGGTGAACATCCCGCACAACATATGGGCGTAACCCGTATGGGCGGATTGACTAAAGGGCGAGATAGCTAGAAAGGTTCTTGTGACGGTCGCCCAACTACATGACTACTGAATCATGTGGGGTAACGGTAGACTATCTCTTGTGGGTAAAGTGTGCAACCTCTGCAGAGTCTAAAAGCTGTTTAAGCAGTAGTGCCCTACTGGTCAAAAGGCGGACATGGGAATCATAACTTGAGTTAGTTCTATTTCAAACAACTTTGTGGGTGGTATGGAAAAATGGTGAAAGGGCTCACCTAGCCCTGTTTTGGATTTTTGCCTGAGCCGTCGAGCTCAGTGGGTGTGATTATTGGAGGCCGCTCCAATTAAAAGGATGCATTGGTAGAGTTTCCGCCGGATGGAATCTCTACTAAATAATTATTGCACATGCTCTCTTTATAAAAATGCAATTTGTTAAAAATGCTAAGTGATAGGACTTTGTAATTATGATATTTGAAAAGTTGCTTTCGCAAATAAAAGGACCGAGCCATCCTTGTTAAACCTTGCATATATATAATTGCATTGTGTGTTGGCTCATGAAACACAGTAGTAGTGCTCATTCTCGCTTCTCCCCCAACCCTTGAGATAATGAAGGCGATGGAGACTCGCCTTCTCGACGGCCCGAAGATGAAGGACAAGGCTATGACGAAGAGTAGCATAGTCTGTAGTTTAGGTCTCGCCCAGGTCTAAGTAGACTCGTTGGTATTCATACAAACCGATATTATCCAACCCATGGTTAATATCCGTCGTACACGGTTACCCGATCGCTTACTGTGTGAGATGAGCCCTACTCGCCTTTTGCTTCCGCTGTAGTTTACGTTACTCTTTTGTGATGTAATCCATTTGGCACTGCCGGCCCTTTTGTAAACTTCGACCCGGCGTGGTCTATGTTACTCGATTGGTTGTAATATTTAATATTTCAGTTCACGCTTGTATGGATGATTCAGCAATGTGTCTTTGTGAAGTGCTAGCTCTTGATCCGGGGAATAGCAGTGATTTCACAAAGGATTTGGATTCTCGGAATCCGGGTCCGACAGGAAAACAATGATGCGGTGGTAGCATAGAGTGATAAAGCATCAAGAATGAGCAGTGTGTTCTAAAGCAATGGCTTGTATGATGTGTGTTTTTCCCCACCGCCTGGACGGTGGAAAAAATACTAGTCCTAATTTTTTAGATTTTAATCTTTGGATTTGAATTTAAAATCCTAGGCAAATGATTATTACTATTTGCTTGTGCCAAGCTAATGAAAGTATTGGTGTTAAGATAATGAAGATAAATCATATTGAGGGAGGTAATAAGATAATGGCTTTCTTATCAATCCATTGCTCTGTTTCTGTATTGAATATTTTTGTATTTGAATGGAATAAACTTCTTGTCTTGTTCAGGCCAGTTACCGGTTACACATTCAAAATTCTGAATGATGCTATTTGGCCAGTATAAAATGGGTAACCGGTACAGCCAAGGTCTGGTATCTCTCCCGTATAATGAGATCATGTTTTCGTTAGCGTTTGCACAAGTGACATCTAATGTGCAGTTTTGTGCCTTCGAAACCCTGAGCTTGTGAACCATCACGCCCCGACCAAACCAACCAACCAAATGCGAACTGCAGGCTCCGTTTGGAACACGAATTTTTTTATTTCTCCATTCCAAACAAACCATATAGTGGCGAACTTTTTTTATTTAATCTATTTAAAAAATAATATCTCTAACTTTATTTTCAATTCGACTTTTTTTGCCACGCCACAACGCGTGACATAACAAAAGCACGTTGTCACGCCACTGGTCATGGCGTGATTAAATAGAGTTAAATTGGAAATAAAGTTAGGGCGATGCTATCTTTAAAATATTTTTTAAAAATGAATAAAAATAATAAAAAAAGCTCTATAGGAGCAGATTTCTGCTGGCATGATAAGACAAACCAACCAACCAACCAAATGCAAACTGCAGGCTCCGTTTGCAACACAGAAACTCCCTAAAAATTTTATTTCTCCATTCCAAACAAACCATATAGGAGCAGATTTCAGCTGGCATGATAAGAATGGCTCCTGTGTTGGTATTCTTCAGTGCACGAGGCAAGTAACTCTGCGATGAGATCACAAACAAATGAACCCAATAGTGCAATCGGACACGCTAAGTTCCTAACTCGGGCCAGGGTTTCAAATTCCGGTGGTAGGCCAGCGTCAGTCGGGTCTTCCCTATTTGTACCAGAACAGTAGTTCCTGGTGGGAACATGTCAAATTTAAAGTTTGCATTTAAATTCGACAAATCAAAGCCCCCTGGGGAAAATACTAGTTACTGACGGTAAACAGCTGGGATTTTTGGCAAAACAAGAATTAAAACCCTGCCTCGGGCAACACAAACTAACATAACGGGAAAGAAAACAACATTGAAGAATAATACATGCAAAATTATTGAACGGTTACGTTGGGATCTAGATCCTCTCCTGCAATGCAGAGGTTCACTTTGTCGACAAAGATTTTCGCGACGTGTCAACAGTACCCGTCAATGGCACCACAACATCCAAATATATTACTGTAGCAAAAACATTGTAACTATTGATTTGAACCTTCGATTTTGATCAGACGATTGAGATCGCTTTCAAATGTCATGCTTTGTAGATCCTCTGCATTGAAATCTTCAATGCAAAGGTTCCATTTCCCAGTTATGATATATCACATAAAACTAGGGGAGCCAATCAAATAAAAATTATTTGTTTTATTCGACTACTGTATTCGATAGGATACGAATATGGTTTAGATTTTTTTTCATCCATTTAACAATTTCTTCCATATTCGTATTCGCATAAAAAAAATATGGATACGAATATGATATGGACTTTTGCCATTTGAAATGTTATTTTATCCGCACTATTCGTACTCGTATTCAAATTCAAGAAACAATATACATATTTTATTACAAGATGACTAATTAGTTGGATGAATATTTTTAGTTTAATGTGAATGCATGTTTTTAAATGAAATAGATAACGTAAAATGATTAAGTGTGTTGTGTATGAGGATAAAGTATCATAAATATCTTGCCTTTACCTAAGTTACGAAGATATCTGAATCTAACCAAATTGAGTAGGTATTAGATTCATATTTGTATTTGTATTTGTATTAGTTACACCATTCAATTTGTATTAAGATTCGACTATATTTGAATTTGTATTCATTTACCAAATACAAATACGAACACGGGAAGACACTGTTCGATTCGTATTCATTCCGTTGATACCACTACATAAAACCACAAAGGTCATAAGTCACCGTGTTCCTTTGTTACACCATTTCTTGTATTAAATAAAACCACCATGTTCAAACATCTCGAATCAACATTTTTGCATATCATTTGCTAGCAACAAACATTCATGAGACATTTGGCGTAACACCCAATATAATCTGGAGTGAAATAACTAGAACTAGTCATCCATTATGGTTTGTCATGTGGTGTCCCCTCAAGGAAGGGTATATCTCGACGAACAATGGGATTTTGATTATGAAAATTAATATTCTTCAAAGACACTTAAATCCACACTAAGATCAACGATGCGCAATGAGGCAGAGTTAGGATATGAAGGATAAAATCCATATTTGCAACATAAAATAGTGAATCGAGTGGATTAGATATGCATGAAGTCTACGAAAAGATAGCGAAAAGGAAGGGCAAAGACTTATTGTTTAGCAAATCTAACAATCTCACGTTAAGTGTTCATCTTTCATCCTTCTAAAAAATGTTTGTCGAATGCAGAGAAGCGCTAATAATGTGCGATTAGCTTCCGCTACTACATAGAAGCACTACATATTGTTTAAAGAAAAATGAAGATGAAGAACATGTTACCTTTCCGGTGATCATTGTATACATGTTAAGAACGTCATCACAGTTGTCTCAAAATGCGTGGTAGCATCATAGCTCTGCGATGAGAAAAACACCATTAACATCTAAGTCAAACAACGAAAAACTGAATGTTCATTTTGTTACTTATCTTCGCAAAACTTACCATTGAGACAAAGCAATTATCAAGAGATGGCTCATTCAACGGTTCATATCTCATACATATCAAAAATAGCTCATCTCTTGGACCAAGTAGATCAATTCGAACTTTAGCTCGATTTGGATTATCGGTCTCAACTGCGCAGACACAAAAGCAATGAACTTCCTTTTGGTGCGACGTTGTGTGTATGAGCAACGAAGACATACCTAACAAGAGAATACCAATAGAAATGTCATAAATCAAGCTAGCATAATCCATTAAATAAGGCAATTAGCAAGTAAATCTAGTCATTCATAGAATGAAAATTATTTGAGCATGAGTAAATCCTCACGTCTGATTTGCGTCCAAGTTGTTTCTGTGGCAAAATAATCTGGACTGAGTGTGATTCATTTGTATTTGGGATAGGGTGGCTCATAATAGCAATTGCGCGTGCAACTTTGCCTATCTTCCTAACCTGTTGACAAACATATATATATATAAAATTGGGAAGCATCATATAGCAAAAGCAACATATGAGGTCGTAGGCAATAAGTTCTCAAGAAGGGAAGATAAGAGGAGGAAAGGTCCAAATATACAAGAAATTGCTTGCAATGTATTAAGATATAAGTATAACATCCAAATGGATCTAAATTGAATACAGGAGGAGTATTCACCTTGTTGGGTAAGTACGAGGATCACTGATAACTTTCTTGCATTTTGCGGTTTCACCTTCGATGTAACACCACACACTTTCCCTTCCATATCGAATTCAACCTATATGAGTTAAGTGGCACAAGTGAAAAGGAGTGTGATTTGTTTGTTACCTAGATTGTGTGTCATGACAAGTGGTAAAGCATACCTTGCACTCTGGCTTATTTAACATGTGCGACACCCCGTGTCATTACCCAGAAGGTAATCACACTTAAGCACACGGATTACTATTCGTTTGCCCAGTAGAACACTACTCCAACGAATAGTAAACCATTTATCAGAGTTGCGCAGCAGAACAATAAGATAGAAACTGTACATCTTTATTACAGAAATAGCCACACAGGACTATAGTTCTTATTACAAATATCACACTATTACAAAAGGGAACTTCTATGCTTCTCTCGTTTGCCTCGATGGATCGGATCGTCTATTAGTCCCGTGTCAAAGATGGCACCCATCTCGCCCTGGTCATCAAAACCAACGCCTTCCTCTTCTACGGTTGCACTTGTACCTGCAAGCTCCTCATCCCGCCCAGGATAGCTCCCGGCCGGATGTGGATCTAAGCAAGGGGAGAGATAGCAAGAGTGAGTACTATAGTGTACTCGGCAAGTATTAATAGCTAAAATGCATCGATGACTCTAACTCGTCCTTATCAAAATTCCTACCTCATCTCTTATTCGAAAATAGTTTTCAAAACTTAGGTTGCAATTTTACTACGAAGAGACTACTTGATTACTCGGAGAGAAGATAGACCCTGACGGTTCCGTAGACTCCAATCCGTGAGACCGGCATGAATTCATGATTTGATAGCCTTCTTGAGCTTGTACCACTTTACCCATAGTTATTCGAACTCTAAATGAGTCGGGTTCCTGCATTTCCTTTGATGCGGGTTCAAGTTCGAAATCTGAGCGTTTTCCTATTACGTGATTAAGTCTCCACCCATTACCTTTAAATCGGTCTTGATTTAATCACGTTCTTGACCTCATCATACACGAGTTTGATAATGTTGGTTGAGGCGGCTATCGTCCGTGCTCAACACTCCCCTTGGGGCGGCTCCCTTCCGTGCCCAACACTCCAATGTGACCCATTGTGGAGATCATAATTACGTAAAGAGGTAGCATTTTCTGCCCGCCGAAACGGGAAAATGGTTGGTACTGATTACGACTTCGACCGAAGTAAGAGTTTTGTTTGTCCTTATATTATAACCACCCGTAAAAAGGGACCCACCTCTTACCTCAACATCATCGTCATCGTTGTATTTCCCCACCTGGGTCCCCTTTTACCAACCTATTAGCTTTCATCTCTTTCTTTTTCATTTCTTTATTCTTTTCATCTCTTTCATATTTCTTATCTTTTCATTTTCATCTTATTCATTCGAATTGATTTTTGAGAAAATTGTTTTGATGCAATACATATAAAGTAGAGCAATATACAGTTTATATTTAAAATAGCTAGGTTAATGAACAAGGGAGTAGCTTGCCTGCGGAATTGTAGTAAAGATCGTCGTCGACGGAATCGATATTATCTACTCTTGTTGGTTCACCCGCTGCAATTTATACGATGGTGCGAAATAATAAATACATAATTAAATACTTATCAATAATGTGTGTGACTATGTGCATACTAGTCGGATGATTCTTTTTGTTAGCGGGTCTTAATTTGATAACCATTTCGAAACCCCGCTAAGTTAGCATTCTCCCAGCGCGGTCGTTCTATAGTTTATCGATTCTAGGATTAGGATGGTTGACATACACATTTTATTGCACGAAAAGAAATTACTACACACAATTGCATATTACTAGGTCTAACAAATTTTATTTGCGCACACACGTCTAATTCATTTTCTTTAAGTATTCACTTGATTAATTACTTGCCTACCAAAACTCAAAATTGTAAATTTAGCTAATCTACTACGAAGAATTTTTTTTAAGTTGACAGACGATTTATGCAATCCAGTGATTCCTACAGGCGATTAATTACTTTAATTAACAACAGATAAGTATTGCAACTTTTCCTGCACTTAATTCTATTGATGCAGTGCTCATACTAAATAAGCGTCTGTGGCTTAAACAATTATCCGATTTAACAAATACACAATTCGTACTACCCTTTAATCCAATAGTTACACAACGCTAACTGATAACTTTTATTGACACACAAGTAAAGCACCTATTGAAATTCACTAGAATTAACACATCTTTCCTAATTTTCTACACCTGTTATCCTAATTCTTCTTTACTTAACTACTAATCCTAATCTCCTTCTTACCTTTTTCTCTCTCCTCTTACACTCATCCTCATCCTCAACCGAACACACACACACACGCACAGGGGAAGCACTTGGTGCTTCTTCCCAAATCCACTTCTCCCCATTCTCTTTCTCTCCTCTCCTCTCTCACCCCAGTGTGCCACTTCCAGGCTCCCCTCCCACGCCTCCTCCAGCTCCAACCCGGCCGCCTCCTCTTGGTCCCCAGCGCTCCTCTCCCGGCGCCTCCTCTCCATGGCCGGCCCCTCTCTGGCGCCACCTCTCCTCCTCCGTCGACCGCCCGGCCCGGTCAAGCCCCTGCCGTCGACCTTCCTCCCGGCTCCTGTCGCCCGCCCGCCTCGCCTCCCTCTTGCTCGGCCCCTCAACCGGTGCCGCCACTTCACCAGATCCACGCCGCCGCCCACAGGCCTCTGCGCCGCCGGTCCTCGGGCCGTCTTTGCACCCTGCTGGTCCTAGTGCCCCTAGGGCTGCCTCCCCTCCGGCTCCACTCGGCCCGACCACCTCCGCCGTCATGAGGTCAGGCCCGACCCTCCTAGCTTCCTCACTCGGCGCCTCACTATCGGCACCCCAGTGCTCCTCCCTTATCGGTGCGGCGGAGGCCAGCCCGCCTCGGCATCTCCTCGGGCTCGCCTCCTACTCCGACCCTCTCTCTCTGGCTCGGCCCTCGCCAATAGTGCTCGCGTGGCTTGGCCTCCGTCGCCGCCTAACCTCTCTCTAACCTCTCTAGCTCTTTACTAAATTGATTTTAGCATTTTGGTTGGATCGATGTTAGTGATTTTTATGCATGATGACATGGTGATTGGCTAGAGATGGTGGCTCTTGGAGGTGATCTATTTGGTAGTCTTGCTTGAGGTATCAACCCCCTTTCTCTCTAACCCTAACCCTCCCTTTGCTCTGTGATGAACTAGGCCGAGAGCTAGATGGATACTATTGTGGAATGCTTGAGGGATGAATCTTGTGTATGTGGTGCATCTTGAGGGCTACTATGGGTTACCTCTGGTTGGGGATTCAGGGGTGGAGGAAGAGGATGGCGCGCCGATGATGTCTTGGTGCTCTTCTCTTCTCCTTTGTGGTTGGTTTGCAAGTCTGTGATGTTGATGATCTTGAGCTTGTCTTGGTCCCTTGCCTTTGATGCCTTGTTTGTTCTTGTGGGTTGACATTGGGATGGAGGTGTTGGGAAGCCCTTGGCTCTCTTGGCTTCCTCTTCTTCTTTGCGCTCCTTCCTCTTCTACTTCTTGCCTCTCATTTGGGAAGTGTGGGGAGCTATTGGCTTTCTTCTCCTTCTTCTTTGTTGTGAAAGAGTTGAGGTGGGGAATGAATTGTCTTTGGTGGTGCGAGGGGATGAACTTGTGCTAGGCTGGGGAAATGAATCGTGGTGATAAGGCTTGGGTTGTGGTTGCTCTTATCCTTTGGTCGTAATGGTTGATCTAATCTTGAATTGTGGTAATTTTGTTTTACGGCATTCCTATTCCTATTTACCATATCCTATTTATCCTAATTCCTATTCCTTCCTATTCTTGGTCGGCTTTCTATTGTGAGGCATATGAGATAAATACTTGGTACAATTGGTTATATGGCTACCACTTGTGGCTTTCTCGTTGATCGGAAATATATGTTGTGGAGGTTGGATTCGGTTGCCGATGATGTATTAAGCAGAGGCGTATGAATGGGAATGCATTGTTGGGTTCTAATACGGTTGAGGCAAATGAAATAAGGTGGGTGTTGGCTTTGGAACGCGGATGATGAGACCCTCGGAGTAATGGTTGCCTATTGACTCTGGTTGATCTGGATACCTCGATTACTAAAGGAGTCGACTAACTCAGGTTGGTCAGGGTGCCTTGGTGATTGAGGGACCGGTTGACCTAGGTTGATATGGAAATCCTATTGTACTTCGGGAAATTCTGACGGCAACCTCTCTCCCTCCTAACTAGCTATTACTGCATTCTTTTTGTTTGGCTAACTGTTTTCTAAGCGTTTTGGTTGCATGAGACGGAGAGGCGAAGGATGACGGAATGAGATGTCAAGAAGAGATTCGATGAGATGAATGCAGCAACATGGATTGTAATTTAATCTTCTTTTACAATTAACATTGTAATAGTGTTGGAAAATTAATCGTGTATCCATTATTGAGTTATAGAATAAATTTTGTAATAAAATTTGAGTTGTAATATTTTAATTCGATTTGTAAGCAATTCGTTATAAATTGTGATGTGGAATGATAAATGCACAATTTATAATGTCCATTGTTTGATTGTGTGATTTAAAATTAACTGAGATTATGCTTGACATTGTTTTAATGTAAATTTTTACTTAAACCAATTACCAATTACTGTTGATTTACTTAGATTAATTATGCGGGCTCTCACAACATGTAAGTACCACCATACACAGCACTAAGACGTGCAAAACCCTGTAGCATAAGAAAGCATTGTAACATACAAGCATCCTAAAAACATGTAAGTATTGGATTAAAAGATTAAAAATTGACTAACCTGTGGCAGCTCACCCAGCCCATATAGCGGATAAATATACAGTGAGCCTCCTTGAAAGCGTGCGAGAGACTCTGAATATAGCTAAAAGCAGAAAACTGGTAAAATGTAATTGAACTCCATGAAGCAAGCACATTCCAACAACAGAAATGACACGGCTAATTATGACAAATAGACAGCCATAGTTATAATAACAAACTAGGAACCATCAACCAGAGCTTATGGTCAAGACTTACTTTCATCCTTTTTACAGTATCAAGTGCCGGTTCATCCAGTTAACAATCATCCCTATGAAGAGCAGGTGCACGGCCAATGAAAACAACTGTATCATCACTTAAACCATTTTTTCTGAAACAACACAAATGGAAACAGGGAGTTATTTATGTGCAGAAAGAGGTAACAGCAAGCACAAGAAATATCCTTTCGCAACATGTGGAAGATTGAAGGCCAATCAATGATAAATTTTGCAAGGCATCGATTTTCTTTAATCTTTTTTTACAAAAAAGTAATGGATTTTTGTCAGAAGACAGCAAGATCAGGGAGGATATTGTTACAAGCAAAAAAAGAAGTCAATCTATATGTAACTAGGTCCACATTAGGCAATATGTAACAATGTGGCAAGCAATTTTCTATGAGGAAAGGAAACTGAACAATGCAGTGAGGGAACCATATTGATATGAGTATGTGACACTCAAGATACGTCCAACTCATATGTTTTAGTACTTGCTTTGCCTGAAAGGGTAATCGAGGTTTATATGCATGGTTCCCAAAGCATTAACTGCTACTCTGACACTCCTATAATAGGCCATGTGGGGCTAATCCCAATTTCCCAATACTACCAGGATTCACTAGGCAAACTGGGTTGTTGACTTGGAGCGTTACAATTGGTCAATGAGTACATTACTAACAAAGCAATGGTTACAATGCAATAAGCATTGATGTACTCACGTAAATCAATTCTCTAGTTGTCACCGTATTAAGGTCCAATCCTTGATGTGTTTTTGGATCAGCTTCATTGTAATCTTGGACATAAATGAAGAAGTTCCTTGTTCTGCGTTTCTCAAAAAGGCCCATCAAAGGGGACTTCAGAGCCTCCATATCAGTGGCAGGAACCTTGTAAAACTGATCGAAAATGATAAAAGAAAAAGGTAAGTTACACCACTAGCATAGGATCAGAATACAGGAGATCTAACAACCACCTATGGAAAATACAGGAAACATGCCGTTAATGAAAGAGAAAGGGAGGACATAAGCTGATGAGATTACCTTCCCTTTGCTGAAGACGTAGCTCCCATCAACAGCTTTGAATGACAAATACTTCGTCACATCAGTGTGAAGGAGGGTTCGAACCAATGTCCCATTTGCCATCATAAACTGATCACAGAAACATTTTTTTGATAACATCAGTATGTTACTCATAAGAGTCATAATAGTGTTATGAATAGCGCTTGTATTCAATATGAGGCCAATGGGCCAGTATATATACACAAAATACAGGTGGTGAATATGCACATAACCCCTCATAACAATGGGGAATAACACACTTAGACATATATCTCTAACACCCCCTTCAAACTCATGGTGGATCAACAACATTGAGTTTGGAGAGGTAAAGCCATGTTGTGCTCAGTGCAGGCCTTTGTGAAGAAATCTGCTATCTGAAGCTCAGAAAGCACATATTGAAGAGCAATCACCTGATCATGCACACAAGACCGCATGAAGGAAGCATCAACACCAATATGCTTGGTGAGCTCATGCTTCACAGGATCACGAACATCTTGATAGCTTTGTCTTGTCGACAAGAGAGGAGTCGGTGTAGTGACGAAACACCAAAATCCTCAAGTAACCACCGTAGCCAAGTAATCTCTGTGTCAAGAGAGCCATAGCTCGCAACTCGACCTCTGCAGACTCGAGCGAGACATGCGGTCTGTTTCTTTGTCTTCGAGCAATGAGAGAACCACTAAGAAAAACAAGATGGCGGTGATGATAGACCCGGCGATCGGAGGATCGCCGGCCCAAGTAGCATCCGAATAAGCTGAAGGCATAACGAGGGCGTGGAAAGAAGAAGACGGCGAGAGATAGTCCACGAAGGTATCGTAGAACTTCGAAGAAGGTGGTCAGAGTGAATCTGAGTGGGAGCAAAACAAACTCGAGAATGTGAACTGGATAAGTGATATCGGGACGAGTAATGCGAAGGTAGACAAGACTCCCAACAAGATGGCGATGGCGAGTCGGATCGTAAAGAGGCTCGCCATCGGAGGTCGGAGGTGAACATTGAGCTCCATAGGAGTCTCAACGATCTGTTGATCGATGAGAGAGTGCGATCAAGAAGATCTGGATATACTTCTCTTGGGACATAAAGAAACCATCTGGATTTAAGTAACCTCAATCCCAAGGAAGTAACGAAAGGACCAAGATCGACATAAGGAACGCTCACTAAGGCGAGCCTTGACAAAGGCAATGTACTCAGAGTCATCTCCGTAATGATCATATCATCAACATACTGAGAAGAAGAGTCCACCACGAGGCGAAGTGTGGACAAAGAGCGTGGGATCATGATCACTAGTGAAAAGCCGCGGCGGTGACCACGGAGAAGCGCTCAAACCAAGCATGAGGGGCTTGCTTAAGGCCATAGAGAGCGGCGAAGGCGGCTGCACCATGCCCTCGAGAATGAATACCCGGTGATGGATGCATGTAGACCTCCTCACACAACTCGCCATTAAGAAAGGCATTCTTGACATCAAGGCGAAATGCAGACCGATGGCGAACAGACGCCACCGAAAGAAGAGTCGCGATCGAGTGGTCATGTGGGCCACAGAGCAAAAAGTCTCGTCGTAGTCACGACCATGCTCTGTTGGAAGCCACAAGCAACAAGACGGCGCCTTATAGCGCTCAAGAGAAACCATCGAGCGAGTCTTAATCTTATAGACCCACTTACACGTGATAGGGCGAGAGTGAGATGGAAAAGGAACAAGATCCCAAGTACCAAGACGCTCGAGGGCAGCAATCTCCTTGGCTATGGCATGCTTGCACTCGGGGTGAGTAACAACATCCGGTAGGAGACAAAGCTCACAAGTAGGCTGCCAAAGAAAGGCAAAAGCAGGCGGGGGCGAATCGATTGGGCGATCGCGAGAGCGTGGCGAGAAGAAGTTGACCCATCGGGAAGATGGAGCATCGAAGAAGATGGAACATCGAGAAGAAGATGGCTCATCTGGAAGATCCTCAATCTGAGGTCGACGAGTGTAGACGAGTGTAGTGGGGGGAGCCTGACGAGCCGCAGGAGATGAAGCAGTCGGCGACAACGGCGGAGAGGCCACAGGAGGAATATGTGGAGACTCGATGGGGCGGGTGGGCGAGGCAAAGGCAGAGATATAGGTGTATCTGGAAAGGTCAAAAGGACGAGACTCCTGAGAGGAAGCCGAAGGAGAGGCGGGGCGTGGGTAGAAGGGACGAGACTCGTCGAAAGTCACATCCCGAGAAATCCGCATCCGTCGACCAACAGATCCCAAAGACGATATCCCTTGTGCTCGCAGATCAGATCCCGAAAGACACACTCAACGGTGACGATCGGTTTGGTGCGTTCTCGAGGGGCGAGAAGAACATATAAAACGCAAGCAAACAGAAGAAGGCGAGTAGTCGAAGAAGACCACAGAGGCGCTCAGCGAGGATCGCACTCAAGAAGCGTAAGAGGCTGGATGTTGACGAGATAGGTGGCGATGGACCTGACCTCGGCCCAAAAGTGAGGTGGAGTAGAGGCGGCAATCATCAGTGCACGAGCCGTCTCAAGGAGGTGACGATGCTTGCGCTCAGCGACACCATTCTGAGCATGAGCACCAGGACAAGAGAACTGAGCGAGAGTGCCCTGCTCAGCAAGGAAGCTACGTAGGTAATGAGAGAGGTACTCGCCAGCAGAGTCAGCACGAAAGACACGAATAGGAGTGGAGAACTGTGTGTGAACCATAGTGGCAAATTGTTTATAGATAGACAAGGCCTCACTACGAGAAGACATGAAATATATCCAAGTGTGGCGAGAGAAATCATCTATAAATATGATATAATATCGATGACCCCCTTTCGAAACGAAGGGAGCTGGACCCCAAACATCTGAATGAACAAGATCAAAAGGACGCTGAGACACGGACTCACTATGAGGATAAGGAAGTTGAATCTGTTTACCTAACTTACAGCCCTGACAATCTAAAGACACGTCTCCTGAGACAGACCCCAGAAGACCACGATGAACTAAGGACGACAGACGAGATCCACACAGATGGCCAAGACGGTGATGCCACTGCTGAAAGAGTTGGTAGAGCGGAGTGACAAGCGCGAGAGACCGGGCGGCGGCAGGCGGCAGAAGGAAGGTGAAGCCAGTCAAGCTCCCAGAGACGCTGTGAGTCAAGGCGCCGAGGGCCAGAACCAACCAGAACTCCCGTGTGGCGGTCTTGAACACAACAAGAGTCAGAGTCGAGAATGACCCGATAACCAAGGTCAATGAATCGCCCAGTGAAAAGAAGTCGCATGGTATGGCGAGGAACATGAGCAATGTAAGGAACATGAAAGGATGAGTTCCTAAGAGATCCTCGACTGTGAGACGAAAGAGATGTACCATCGCCAGTAAGAATCTTGACAGAGAATCAAGAGGTGTAATGAAAGACAGAGTGGAAGGATCAGAGTCATGTGAAAAGATGCTCGAATCAAGAATCCACGGGAAGTGCTCGATCAGATAGAGGGTGGTTTCTCGGTGCAGAAGAGTCGATGAGCGTAACCCGCAGAACTCTGCCGAGGGAGAACTCGGCTGCAGCAAGGCCGTCAGTCGGCTATCTCTCGCTTAGTGAGAGAAACTCTCAAGAAGTTGATGCACACGCGTCGATGTAGAAACCGCAGAACATCGAGGAGATCTGAGGGCAAGCGAGCGTCGAAGACGCCGGTCCGCTATTCTCGCCGGAAAGAAACCGCTGAAGGAGTCGATCACGAGCGTCGATGTAGAAGCACCAAGCGATGCTAGTAGAACGGCGTGATGATGCCGCCGCTTCTTATAGCACCGGGACTCAATGTGGCCAACCTTGTCGCAAAGAGGAAGCGGTGAGGACGGCCATTGCCATATGGAGAGCGCCACCACCACCGGCGGCGCCGGAGGAGGCGATGTCTTTGAAGCGTGAAGCGCCGAGGTAGTAGGTGGACGAGCGGCGAGCACGGAGGGAGTGCATCGCACCAAGACCACTTAGAAGCTTCATTCCGAGAATGGGATCGCGGTGATGGAACAAAAGCCATTGGTAGCGGCGGGCGGCGCTTGGCGACCAAAACAGCAAGTCTAACAGCGGCGGCGGTAGCGGTTAAACTCGTTTTTTCTCTCTTTTTCTCTCTCTCTCTTCTCTTTTTTTTCTTTTTTTTTCCGGGCCGGCCCACTCAAACCTTAAACCGTCGGCCTGCCTAAATAGACCACCCGATGGTTTCTTGGAAACCTAGTGGCGGCGGCGGTGGGCGTGTTGAGGCGAGAAGACCGCGGCGGCAACCAAGCGGGCGGCCACGTGGCGTGCTGGTATGTGATGGCGTCTGCGCGGTGGTCGGCGGCGCGCCGTTGGGGACTCGCTGCTGGCCGGACGAGCTGAAGCGATCGGACCAGCAGCGTCGGCCAAGGCGGTGCAGGCGAAAAGACCGGTGGCAAGCGAGTGCGGCTGTGGGAGGCCGCCGCCCGTCGAAGATGCTCTGTCGCCCGGCACCGAACCCGATCCGTGGCGGCGGACGGCGACGCGGCAACGTCAGCCTGAAGCTCCGGCCCGAGAGGCTCTCGGGCGAAGAGGCGGAGGTGGAGATTTGCGCAGCCAAGCGAAGACGGAGGCGGCCGATTTCAGGCGGCGGCGGAGGGAGCCACCCCGAGCGACAGCGGTGACAGGTGAAGTGGCTCCCGAGACCTCGAGCGCTAGGCGGAGACGATCAGGCGAGGCGGAGACGAGCAGGCGAGGGGAGTCATCAAAGATGACGACGAGCGGCAACCTCCAGATCGGATCCGAGAGGCGGCGGCGGGGCGACAAGCGAAGCGACGGGAAACCCTAGGTAGGCTCTGATACCATGTTATGAATAGCGCTTGTATTCAATATGAGGCCAATGGGCCAGTATATATACACAAAATACAGGTGGTGAATATGCACATAACCCCTCATAACAATGGGGAATAACACACTTAGACATATATCTCTAACAAATAGTACCCTAGTTTAATAATACATTTAATTATTGAGTATCAAAATAACTTTTTCCCAGTAGTTACACATGAGATTTTCATTATTTGCTGAATCAGTAAATCACCACATCTATCACATATAAAGCTCCAAGTGTTTCTCATCAAAATGAAACAATGCACCATCATGGGGTTTTCTGTGTATGTCATCCTCGCAAACATAGATGGTGCCGCACTGCCGCATACATTAGCCACGATATTAAAGATAGATTTGGATAGAGGAGACTGTCGCACCTTTGGAACCATGTCTACGTTGTAATCTCTGCTCGCACCTAGATGTGCCGGGGGCTTGTCTTCCCCTCTAAACCTCTTCCAGAGCTGTCCCAAAAAGAGGATTCAAAACCATGGTTAGTACACATGCTCCGCCAACATCAATTAAAGGACCTTATGTACTGTGTAATAACATGAACATTCCTTGACAAGAAATGGGTCAACAAATCTAAAACCTGCAGCATTTAACTAAATTCACTGGAGTTGCTTACCTGGTTAAGGTTGAGCGAGGTGGAATCTCCTCCATATTAGTCATTTCTATCCATGTGCAACACCTGCAATATCATCACAACAACATTCATAAGGGGATGTGCATGTATACATTTGAGTCATAGACACTTGAGATCAAGGGGTAGTTGTTAGAAGAGATCATGTTGTTAGGAATTAGGATAGATAAGGAGGTGAGTTTGTTTTGAGTAAGGGTTTTCCCCATTTTTTATTTTTATTCGGCTTTTCCTTAGGGTTCTTTTAAGAGATGAGTCAGGAAGGCAGACGAATGTATCACCTGTTGGAATAACGCATCTGATCTATTTCAATGGGTCAAAGGCCAATGTATAACATATACAAAATTAGACAATAACAAATAACACCCTACACTATATACATATCTAACACCCCCCTTAAACTCATGGTGGATCAACAACACTGAGTTTGGAAAAGTAGAAACTATGCTGAGCTCAAGTCTGTGCCTTGGTGAAGAAATCTGTCAACCGAAACTCCGAAGGCACATACTGAAGAGCAATAACCTAGTCTTGCACCTACGATCGCATCTCTGAAGCATCCACTCCAATATGCTTGGTAAGCTCATGCTTCATGGGATCTCGAGCAATCTTGATCGCACCGATACTATCTCGATAAGAGCGAGTCGGTGCGAAAGCGAAGCACCGAAATCCTCAAAAGCCACGAAGCGGATGATCTCAGTTGTCGATGTCATAGTTTCTCTCACTCAAACCTCAACGCTCGAACGACAAACTGCGATCTACTTCTTAGTCTTCGGGCAATCAAGGAGGAACCAAGGAAAACACAATAGGCGAGAAGAGACCGGCGATTAGAATGATCGCTAGCCTGTGTCGATCGTGAGCACGCTGAAGTCAGAAGAACTAGGCGAGGAAAGAAAAAAGGCGCTAAGTGATGGTTCCACGAAGATATCGAAGAACATGAAAATGGTGGCTGTAGTGAAGCTGAGTGGGAGCAGAGACAAACTGACTCATGATGTGAACTAGGTGAGAAATGTCAGGTCGAGTAATCCCAAGGTAGACAAGGCTCCCGACAATATGGCGGTAGTGGTGGGATCTCAAGAGGGTCACCATCAAGAGGTCAAGGTGAACACCAAGCTCTATAGGAGTATCCACCACGCTACGATCAAGTGAGACAAGCGAGTAAAGATATCCTGAATGTACTTCTCACAGGGAGATAGTAGCCCTCGAGCGTGAAGTGATCTCAATCCCAAGGAAGTAACGAAGAGACCCAAATCGACATCAAGAATTGATCATTGAGGCGCTCCTTCACAAAGGCAATGTACTGAGAGTCATCTCAAGTAATGATCATGTCAACTACATATACAAGGAGGAGCGTTCGACCCCGAGGAGAGGTGTGAACAAAGAGAGCAGGGTCGTGATCACTAGCGGAGAAACTGCCAGCGGCGGAAGGACAACAGAGGAGAAGCAGTCAAACCAAGCACAAGGGGCTTATTTGAGCCCATAAAGAGAACGACGAAGGCGACAAACCATACCATCAGGGACAGAATACCTAGAGGGCGATCGATGTAAACCTCCTCCGCATGACTCGCCATTGAGAAAGGCATTCTTAACATTCAAGCGAGAGATGGACCCTTTGTCGAGCAGAGGCCCTGACAAGGAGAGTCTAAGCAGTGGTCATGTGAGTGACGGGCGAAAGTCTCATCGTAGTCACGACCATGCTCCTGCTAAAAACTACGCACCACAAGACGAGCCTTGTAGAACTCAAGAGAACCATCCGAGCGGGTCTTGATCTTATACACCCACTTACACGTGATAGGAGTAACACGCACAGGCAGAGGCACAAGATCCCAAGTGCTAGTACGCTCCAAAGCAGCAATTTTCTCAGACATCGCGAGCTACCACTTAGGGTGAGCAGCAGCCTCCCGGTAGGTCGTAGGCTTATAAAGAGCAGCGGTTACGAAGCCGTAGTGCTCAGGCGGCCTGACAGTGTGACGATCATGAAGATCGTATCTGGGAGAAGGCGGAGCTAGACCCAGCAAGGATGGAGAGGAAGGATCGGGAGCAGGACCATGACGAAGGCTCAAGAGGGGAAGTAGTAGGCCGAGGACAGCGATAGTGCAAGGGAAAAGGGGAAGCCTCAACAAAAGAGCATGGAGGAAAATCCGGTGGAGGTGAAACAAGTGTGGAAAGCTGAGAGTCGGGAAAAATCAAAAAGGAGATCGACTCAGTAAGAGAATCTAGGCTGACAGTGGGGGAATGAGAGTAGTACGATCGGGACTCGTCAAAAGTGACATCCCGAGAAATCCTCATCCTGCGAGCAACAGGGTCATAGCAACGATAACCCTTATGCTCAAGACAGTAGCTAAGAAAAACACACTCAACGGACTGAGCAGATAGCTTGGTGCGCTCACGAGGTGGAAGAAGGACGAAGTAGACATAGCTGAAACTACTATGTAGCTCGACCAAAGAGACGTTCGACATGAGTAGAACCGTGAAGAGCAGTGGAAGGTTGCAGGTTGATGAGAAAAGCAGCAGTAAAAACAACCTCAGCCCAGAAGTGAGGGGGAACAGAAGAGTCAAGCATAAGAGCACGAGCAGTCTCAAGCAAGTGACAATGCTTACGCTCAAAAACGCAGCTTACGGCGTGAGCACCAGACAAAATCTTGGGGAGGAGTGTCTGCTTTCGGCGAAAGCGATGCAAAGCGTGAATAGATACTCACCAGCAGAGTCGGCACGAAACACATGAATGGCCGAATCAAACTGAGTGTGAACCATAGTGGCGAACATCTGGTAAATAGAGAGAACCCGACTGCGAGAGGGCATGAAGTAGATCCAAGTATGACAAGAATAATCATCAATAAAGATTACATAATAGTGATGACCCCCTTTCGAAACGAAGGGAGCCGGACCCCAAACATCAGAGTGAACAAGATCAAAAGGACAAGTAGAAATAAAATAACTAGAGGGATAGGGGAGCTACAGCTGCTTGCTAATCTTGCAACCCATACAATGTAAAGAGGTGTCCCCAGAAACAGACCCAAGAACACCACGACTGACTAAAGACGATAGACGCGAGCCACAGAGATGACCGAGACGATGGTGCCACTGAGTGAAGGAGGTAGTGGAGGACGCAACAACACCAGAGGTAGTGGCAATGGCCGGCTGGCTGGTGGAGATAGCGGAAGGAAGATGAAGCCAGTCAAGCCCCTAGAGACGCTGTTAATCACGGCGCCGAGGGCGAAGACAAGCAGAGTCCGTCTGGCGGTCTGAACACAACAAGAGTCGAGACTCAAGAACAACCACGGCAGTCATGATCGGTGATCATGATGTTAGATGTGTTAGATGTATATGTATTTTCGGTAGACATAAAATTTGCATAGTAAGGTGAGGAACATGAGAGACTACAGGAACATGAAAAGAAGAAGTGAAAAGGGTGCATCGACTTGCAATAGGAAGAGAGGTACCATCTGCGATCTGAATAGTGGAAGAAAAATCTGTGAAATGCACAGAAGTAAGATGGGTAGAATCTGGTATCATGTGAAAAGAAGCACCAGAGTCCAAGATCCACGGAGACAAGATACCTAACGAGGGAGGACGTGGAGGCGAGGAAGACTACTAAGAAGCCAGATGAGCAGAACCCAAGAAGTCTGAGGACGAGCCAACACCGAGACACTGAAGCAGTGAGAGGAGCTATTGTGTGGAGTCACCAGAGGAACCCTGGCGAGAGGCGCCGGCTCCTGAGTGAGAGGAACCTCCAGAGCCCTTCGGGGACGTCAACCCCAACAACTCTGGTCCCTCCTCCGTTTGTAGCAATCCTGATACATGTGGCGTCCGCCGACGTGAGGTTTGATGGAGACCCGCGATAAAGCAAAGAACCACCGGAGGAGCCGGGGATCACGATCGGTCTTTGAAGAAATCGGCGAAGGAGGTGTTGAAGCAACAAGGCAGATCGTGATCGAGCCACACCACGATGATGAGTCTCCTCAACACGCACACCCGTGAGGGCCTCCACCAAACTCAAACGCAGGTGGCGAGTCAGGAGCTGAGCACGCACAATCTCGAACTCAGACCGGAGATGCGTCAGGAAGGCGTAGAGACGGTGAGTCTCCTGGTGAGCCTGAGCCGCTACAGCGAGGGACAGTTCGCGGACATCCGCCCCAGAGAGTCAAACTGACGCCACACCTCAGACATCTTCTGGTAGAAGTCGTCCACGGTGGCATCGAGCTGCTAAAGAGAATGCGCCTAGTGCATGACTGAGAGATACATACCATCACTCATCGGCTGGTAGTGAGCTCGGAGGCGTTCCCACATAAGTTGTGTCGTCAGCAGCTCTGCCACATCCATGGAGATGGTCACGGGCATGCTACCCACCAGGATGGTGGTAGCACAAGCCTCGGCCTCCTGCTAGCGCTCGTTTATCATATACTTAGACTTATGGTTGCACGATTATTAGTTCAAAAATATGGCATATGATTCCGTCCTTGATCAACTCAGGCGAGACAATCCACAAACCCGACCCTCGTGTAATCCCTGCACCGGTCTCATACCATTCACTCGCCAAGTCTCCACCATTTTGTAAAATATTTTTCTGTTTCTAGTGATAACCCACGTTACCACTCTATGAATCATATTATATCCCAAGTTTTGTAATGGTAATATTTGTGTCATATTCAATTCAACCACTAAGCATCTCTAGGCATGACCATAATCCATTTTTAATTAACCAAGGACAAGTTTATTATGATAGTTAGCCTATGGTGACAAGGTAGTCGTAATATCAACAATCAAGGAGGGGAATAGTAAATAACAACATATGGCATAGTTAGGTATCAGCATTTAACATATCATTTTATAAATAATAATAAGCATACAAGTAATACTTTAAAGCAAAGTAATTTGCATTTGAAAAGTATGTTCAACATGATCAATTGTAAGGACTTACCTAACTCAGCAGTGGATATCACTTGGTCTTGATCTTGTCCTGAAATAGTGGCGAAGTCTTGACGTTGGAATCTATTTAAGCGTAAAACGGCGACTTTGAGTAAATACACATGAACTCAAATAAAAATCAAATGAGCTCCAAAAATTATGATTTTGGTACTGTTGAAAGGTTTTGAATTTATATGAATTTAGAAACAAAAATCAAGTTATTTGGATTTAAAACGACGGATAACGGGCTCTCCAAATTTGACCCGAGAGGAAATTCCAAATCTGATGTAACATCGCAAAAACCCCCAATTTGGGAAAGTATAATGGAATTAAAGGAGATAATAATTTTGAGCATGTTTATGTGTGGGAAAATAATTTTGAGCATGTTTTTTTAACTCTTGCATAAATCAAATATTGAAACTATATGAAAACAACCACTTTCAAGAATTTGCGAGAAAATCACAAAATAGATAAATCCTAAAAATTATAAAAGAAACTATATGGTGTCAGAAGCCCCCACAAGAAATTACATAAATTTTCGAGCTCATTTACTATGTTTAAATGTTCGATCAACATTCAGCTAGTTTTGGAAAATTCAAAAGCCATTTTAAATTTCTCGCACGCCAATGGGCCAAATCTGCTGGCCCAATTTCCCTCACACCCGCCTCAGCCCACGCTAGCAGTCCCGCTCCCTTCGCTCGCTAACGCGCTGGCCCCACCTGTTAGGACCCTTCGTCCACCTCGCGTTCGCCTCACTTGCTTCTTAGCTCACGTACTCATGCCAGGTTCACGACCGCCGCCCACCATTTTGCACTCCAACTCCTCCCATCGTGTCCTCATGTGCCATACGTCGCCGCGTCCATGCCTCTCCCTCGCCTTTTTCACGCACTAGCGGAGACGCCGAAGCACGCCCACGAGTTCTCGCAGCGGCCGCATTTTCTCACCGCTCATCTCGTGCATTTCTCACAACTATTTAAGTATCCATGCACATCATCATCTCTCAAGCTCGCCCCTTGTTCCATCTCGTGCTTTCTCTGAGCTTCTAGCTCCTTGAATCACAGAGAACGAGAGCATTGTTCTCAACGCCAGCGAGCAAGCTCTACATCATCACCGCCTCTGGCACTAGGAATGTACTTCTCTCTCTCACAACCGACTCAGAGGAGGCAAGGGCGAGGACGGTGGCAAGCTGCAACGGTGGAGCTCCGGCGAAGACACGAGCACGGTGCGTTCCCGAGCCGAAAGAATCTATTTTTGTCGACATGAGGTGACGAGGACGATGAACACGACCCATACGGAGCGGCGACGAGTCCACCGAACTCGAAGGGGATGAAGTCGTCGGCATCGCATCTGATGAACTTTGCTTCAACGTAAGTTCAGGGAGCTAAGTGGCACAACCTCGCAAGTTCAAGGGGCTGAGAAAGTAAAATGTAAGCTCAGGGAGCTAAGTGGTACAACCTCGCAAGTTCAGGGGGCTGAGAAAGTAAAATACAAGTTCAGAGAGCTAAGTGGCATAACCTCGTAAGTTCAGTGACCTACAGTGCAATTTTCTCATTAGTTTTTCTAATTACCGAGGGCCTAGATGTCATACCGACATTATCTACTAATTAAACCCTCACTAATTATCATTAACGTAATCTAATTACCGAGTGGGGTCCACACGTCAGCGTCTCCAACACTTTCTTCTCCATCCAAAATAGAGGAGCGACGCAAGGCAGCCATGGCCAGCTCGGGGCGAGCTCGGCACCGGCGAAGATGGCTGCGGCGATCACCTGGGACCCCCAAAATGGGTTGTGGGATCTAAGGCAACCACGATAGCGACGACCCGTGGCAAGAAACGGCTTGAGGCGGCAACGCTATGGCAGGGACTATGGTGGCGACAGTGTGCACATGGGCAACTACCGAGCGAGGCTAGAAACTACAAAATGATGATTGATTCACTCACTATAGGCTACCACAACGCTAGGGTTGCTCTCGGTGCTCAAGAAGAAGTGGTGCACTTGGCTCTCCACGATGGCCTATGGCGGTGCGGCGAGGTGCTATAGTGCAACAGTGCTACGGTCAACTAGGCACGGCACTGTCTAGCCTACCAGGTTTACAAGATGAAGGAACGCTAGGGAACGGATGGACTCACCTGGGGTCCAAGCGAGGAGGGAGATCGAGTGCAGTGGCAAGGTCTGCACGTGTTCCGGGCTAGCGACGGTGACGAAGAGGAGGGAGAAAGTTGGGGAAAATGTAGAGGACGAGCGCGACAACATCACTTGACTCGTGCGCGAGATCTCGCGAGTGGCGCACGAGAGAGCTGGACACGCTCGTGAGGTGACAAGGTCGTGACGTGGTGTGAGAGCTTGTGCATTGTTCAACTAGCAGGTGCTGAGTTTGAAGCTCAGTGCTCTCATTATTTTGACCCGGGAGTAACACCCACAAATCCTCTATGTATTTCTGAACTAGTCCCATAATCAATAGCTGGTTCACACAGTAAACAAATATGATAACATCCATAAATCGCACAACTTTATTAATAAATATCAGAGTTGATTACAAGAAAGGCTTACAAGCCAACAATAAACAAACACAGCAGAATACGAAAAAGAAGTAGTAGAGTCCAGATGATCTGCCACAGGCAATCAACTAGAGTAGCGGCCTAGTCGTCGAGATCCACACCGGTAGCGAAGTCCTTCTCCTCTGAAATTTATTTGCATTAAGCAAGGGTGAGCACAAACAACCGTGCTCCGCAAGTTACACCCGATAACATATTATAATACATACAAGGATATATCAAAGGAAGACTTATTGGTTGAATTTGCATAAAGCAATGTTTTCTTTAAATATTTGTACTAAGTTAAAGCAGTTATTCTATAACTAAAATTCATTTTATAAATTCTCAAGTTGTATAGTAGGATAACCTACATATGAAATATGGTGATGGATACCCTCCTATCACATGGCTAACCGCCCAATTTTCCAATTGGATAAACTATCCAAAATCATTTGTCATAATATTTTAAAATCAAAACCAAAGTCTAACTTTGACTGGCTTTGCTAGCATGTCCATGACCGTGGACATGGCTATTTGAATAGTTTTACACCCTACAGAGGTTGTACAAGTTTACCTACAAGAGATAATCCACTTGTATTGTCCGCTCACACACTTTCGTAGGTGTGCGACTAAGTGATTATCACAAGGCCTTTACAATGCGTCATTCCAACATAGTTATGCCTCGCTAAGATTTCACTTCCTTTGGACTAACCATCCACCAGAAGCCCCCTCTTGCATCGCTAAGGTTTCACTTCCATTGGGCTAACCACCCGCCGGAAGCCCCCTCTTGCGCCAAGTGGGAATACTATCTAACCGACACCCGCACATCAATATGTCATAACCACAGTGAAATGTTACAAATTATTTAGCCTAGTCCTCCCCACTCTGGACTTGTGGTAGTATGATGGGCTTAGCAAGATGCGGCTCGAAGACCAGTCCTTAACTCACTTGGATGACTTCCAAAATAACCCCTAGGCCTCAACCATTCCCGAATTGAGCCCGTGCATAAACCTGCACCCACCAACTATCCATTTCGCCCAAGTCCAAACCAATTTTCATTTTTGCTTTTCAAACCATTTGTAAATATCTATGGCACACCAATGTCATAAACACATTTTTAAACCATATTTGATTTTTTTTGGCTGAAAACTCCTCAAATCAAATACTTTTGGGTCTAAGCATGACTAAGCATAATTTTTCCAAATTATCCTAGTTCATACCGTCATATCAACTAGGTTTTATCTAGGGTGACAATATGTTTGGTTCAATATCAACATTGGCCTTACAAAGGATTTAGGCATAACTATAAATTTAAAACATGAATTTAAATAACTAGATATAAATAAGCATGCAGTAATAATTAACAGAATTTAAATAATTTGAAATACTAGGATTCAAATATGATCAAAGATGTAACTTTCCTTGCTCAATTAGTGGTTCTGAAACAACATCAAAATCTGACTCTCCGAAGTCGTCAAAATCTATACACGAAAATAAGCCAAATTCAAATAAAATCCAAATAAAATTTAAATAAAATCCAAATTAAATAATTTTGGTTTAGATAGCTATATTTTGATTTTATATGAATTTAGGAACAAGAATCGATGGAATCGGAGTTCGTATAAAGGAGAACGAACATCCGGAAGGTTGATTGTCAATGAAATGATGAAATTCCAAATTTCAGAATTTGTGGAATTGTTTTTCTAAAGAGAAAGAGGAAATATCCACGTGGCATGATGTGGCTGCTGACTTGGAGGGAGAAGGTGAGGTGGCGCTCGGGTGTAGGGATGGCAATTGTGCCCGATTACCCGTGTGCACGCGGGCGAATACCCTAATGGAGGCAGGTATAGGAATCTTTCTTTACCCACGGGCATAGAAACAGGCACAATTCCTTGCCCATCGGGTAAACGGGTGTGAGCATGGGTAAGCTCCACCCGTGCCTGCTTCGTCCGATTACCCACAACCTACACTGACAGGTGGGACCGTGAGACACCCCACTCTCTAAAACCCTAATAACTCAGCTCCCAGCCTCCCACTTGGTCACTTCCCGGCCGCCAGCCCAGCTCTTCCTCACGTGTCCCCCGCTCCCCGCTCCAGATATGATCCCCCATCCTCCTCCTGGTCAGCTCTCCCCTATCCTCCTCCCATTTGCTTCCTCCCCAACTCCTTCCTCCCCTTCCTCCATGGCGCCTCCCCCCCCCCCTTCTCTTGATTGGCCCGACGCCGCTGCCCGGCCGACCGTGTGTAACCTGTCTCTCACGCCACCACCACCGGCTCGTGTCCTCCTGCTCGCCCATGCGCCGCCGGCCTGGCCCGGCCTGGATGCTCCCCTCCGGCTTCTCCGCGTCCCAACACCGTCGGCCCGTACCCCTGCGACCTCTCCTTCCCGTGCCCGTGCCTCTCCTCTGGTCCGTGCGCATGGCCCCATGGTAGTGGCACCGGTCTTTGGGCTCTCCCTCCGCCTAACCCCCATGCTCGCATGGTGTAACATTCCAAATATAGGTTGTGTTTCAAATGTAACCGAACCAGGGTTTGTGTTTCAAATGTAACCAAATCTAGGTTTGTGTTTCAAATGTAACCTAATATGGGTGTATGTTTCAAATGTAAGAAAAGGAGAAGAAATTAAAACTTTTCTTACATCTTGTAGTCTTTGAACTTTTCTATAATTCTTGTAAAGGAATTGTGGAATTCAAAAAAACCTAAACCTCCAGTTGACTAAAGTCAAACCCTTTTTCAACTTTGTCAAGAATCTTGTGTTCAACCTTTGAAAATATTTTTCCTTGGTTCTAGGGATGCTGTGTGACCCCTTTGAAAAATTTCATAATTTTTAGAAATTATTTGATAATTTTTGGAGGCAAGTCAAACCAGTTTGACCTTTGGTCAAACCCTAGAACAAACCTTGAGGAATTTCTTGAGAAAAATGTAGTGCATGAAAATCTCTGGAAATTTTATGTAAGGTTAATCCTGAAGTGAGAAAGCTCCAGTCAAAATTTTAGAATTTTTGGAGTTAGTTTGCTACCTCTAAAAATCCCCCAAAGTTTCTAGTTCAAATTCAAACCCTAACCTGTTGCACTGTTGCTCGGGTTCAAGCTAGTCTCGGGCTCGAACCCAAACCTCTTGACTTGACTCGACCCAGCCACCTAGCGCTCAAACCAGCTGTTCAAAACGCGCAATCATTCTGGACCATCGGATCTTGATCATACCATCGCGCCCCTTCCCGCTCAGCCGAGCTGTCAATCGTGCGCGATCAATCTCAGCCCTTGGATCTCAATCAAACCGTCCCGATTGAGTTCAATCGTGACTGTCCATTTTCTATCTAACTGTGCGTGTGTTGGGTCCGTGACTTATGGTCTGACTCAGCCCACTCGTGAACTTCCAGCCCGAGCCACTTGCTGTCGCTGACTAGTGGGGCCACCGCTTCCGCTGGTCATCTTCCTCCTCGGGTCAACGCACGCGTGCGTGAGCGGAGAGCGTAGGGCATGGGAGAGAGCTTCTGTGCGTCATCCTCCCTGGCGCGCCCCCCTCAACGACTCCTTGCATTAAATGCACACCAGTATATCGCCCCCAAAGTCGTGGTCGTGCTTGCTCTCGTCCTCTCTTTCGTCCTTGGCGGAGCTCCCGGTCAATTCTCTTTTCCAGCACCCCTCTAGCTTTCCTAGCTTCCTCTCTACTCAAGTGAGCTCAAAACTCCTGAGAGCCTCAATCCACCATTGTCGGTCGAAGCAAACTTTCGGCGTTCCAGCGCAACCGTGGATCTCTTTCTCCCCTCATCGCGTCATCTCGTGCCAAAGGATCCTAGAAGAGTTTTCCCTAACTCAATTTCTTCTGTCATCTTCAGGAGTTGTCGAATTTTGGGTTTCCTCTTCTTCGGCCGAAAACGACACTCTTCTTCCCCATCTCCGGTAAGAAGCTCCGTTCTTCAATTCCTCTCTCTCACACCATCTCTTGATGTTACTTAAGCTTCCCTGATGTTCCTTCGCATCTATTCTTGCTCAGGCCGAGCTCTCATGTTGACCGCTTCTTGTGCTGCCATTGGTCATCGCCAGGCTCGACTCCGTCTTCTCCAGTGAGCCGCGTCCCTCAAGTAGTTTCCTAGCACCTCATAGCCACTCATGCGCACGCCTTTTGGCCGTGGGCAACCTTGTTTCGCGTTTTGGGCATGTGAGCCGAACGCCACCTCCGCTCTACACCGTCGCGCCGCCGCTACAGTCACCGGGCGATGCGCCGCCCGACATCTGTAGTAGCCGCCATGGCGAGGGGAATCCATTTCAGCCCTTAGCTAGTGCCGCCATGCCTTCCACCGCCGGCGGCAAGCACGGGAACACAGCGGCCGGGAGCTCTCTACTTGTCCAAATATGGACAAGCACTGTAGCAACGCATTTAAAGCCAAATCCGTTTCGGTTGAGGGTTAAGCAATGATTAGAATTAAGTAACCCAGATTTAAATGACGTTTGTCTCAATGACATGTGGGCCCGACCCTTTTAGTACACAGTGAACCACCCGGTGGTCCATGGACCAAAACACTGTGCCATGAACCCTCGGTTCACACACTATTCCGTGAACTCAAGACTATGACATGTGGGACCCGGTTGCCAATAGTATCTTTAATTCCTGGCTTTAAAAGGAAAGGGCACTGTTGCTTACGGCCCACGAATCAGCGTGTATGGCTAGGATGGGTTCGGTATAAAAAGTATTATATGGTTATATGTTTTCCGAAATGATTTAATTGTGAACTGAAAACTGTGTAAACTTCAAAATTTCATAAGTAATTCATTTTAACTCCTTTTTGGATGATTCAAATTTTGTTAGTTTCCTTTATCAATGTAATTTAATACAAAAATGGGTTGAATCATGTTACGGTTCCAGAAATCACTTTTGGCAAAATTACTTTAGGTTTGGTATTATTGTTGCTCTAGAATTTGCGTTTAACTTGAAAATTGCATAAGTAATTCTCTATAGATCCTTTTTGAGTGAATCCAATTTTGTTGCCTTCCTCTGTTAGTGTAATAAATTGTAGAATAGGTTTTAGGCATGCCACTATTTTTAAAATCTTTGTGGGTGCATTTTGTTTTGTGCTCTTTTGCATGTCTTTGAAAAATCATAGAAAATGTATCCTAGCTCCAAATGAGGTGAATTCAATTGTGTTGTTCATCTCATGAGGTGCTTTGCTTACCATAAAAATCCTAGGTGCAACACCTCTTTGGAAAATTGTACTAAAGAATTTAATTCGGAGGAACAAGATGCTTAGGTTTGAATTTTTTCAGCATTTTTCCAGTTGAGCAGATTTGTTTTGGCCATAAATTTTGCATTGAGAATCCAAATCAATTGGTTATTATTGATAAATTCCTTAAAAATCATGCTCTTGCTGCTGTAAAAATTTCAGTGCAATTGGAGAAAGTTGGCTATGGAGTCTTTTCGGTATTCTTCGTTCTTATCGGTTCTTTTTAAGCTTTTTAGTTGGTGCCGACGCAGTGCGTTGATCTCGAGGCGTTCCTCTGCAGCATAGTGAGCATATCCAGCAAGGCAAGCAGTTTGATCATGTTTAATCCCATTACTTTTAAAGTCTAATATATTGTTTGCAAAGTGTATGTATGCATGCTCTATTTTGTTGTTAAATTATTATCGATTAGTTGATCCTATAGATGCATACTCTGTAGGTAAATGTTCAATCTCTACTACTAAGCCTCGAAATATCTTGCTGTGATTTAGAGTTCGTTGGATGAGCTCTTGTCACTTAGTAGTTTACGTGATGTTATTGCTTAGCCTTGCATAGATATCGGTAGCATCGGGCGATTATCGACTTAGTCGATAACTTTGATCACACAAATCTAATTATTACCATATGTCCAGCACTTTGTGCTTTGTTACTTTGTAAATCTAAAACTGAAAATAAAATGTTTTGGACTTGGGCATATTGGTATGTTGGTGTGATTGTTTTGGGTGTGACTGGAATGATGCCCGAGTCAACAAGGACCGAATTACTTGCGCCATTGATCCAAGCACTTTTGCATACTAACCACGTGAGGGGGATATGGAACCTCTCTTGACTTAGTACTTTGGTGTGTGTTAATTCCGGGTCGCATGGTGGATGTGTGTGTTGTGTTGAAAACTAAACTTTGGGTTGTGTGTGTTTTTGGGTGAATAGTGGTGGATTTCTTCATCCCCTGCAAGGAGCATCATCCTTTTCTAAGGGTGATGAGCATTGGTCCTTTGTCTAAAGATTCAATGACTCCGTATCAACGTATGGGTGTCTATCCATATGGGCGACTCGTAGTTAATGCATTTTATTGGAAAGTGTCATGTAAGACTAACTGTGTGCGGCATACCAAAGGAAGTGTGCTAAATAGCTTGGCGAAAAGGTGGTCTCACGTGTGGGTACATTGGTACACCCCTGAAGGGTTAAATCTATTCGAATAGTCTCGTCCTAGGTTATTGACAAGCTTAGTTATTTCCCGCAAGAATTAGACTACAACCTTTAATTAAAACTTGATGTGGGTGGTATGAATGGGTAATTCATGCTATTGTTGTGGTGACTATTGGGTTAGTCACTTCCGGGATTGTTGTTGTCATCTATCTATTGTTATTATGTTGTTGTCTCGCTGTTATTTGTAAATTAAAAACAAATTGTAAAACTGCTTTGAATCTATTTAATTATTGCAAATGAAAACTTGCTTTATGTTGAAAATGAGCCTAAAGCCTCCTCCACTTAGATAAGCTTGCATGTAGCATATGTATAGGTCTGTTACACTACACGTAAGTCTTGCGAGTACATTTTGTACTCATTTGCTTTGCTTAATTAATTTGTTGCAGAGGAGGTTGATCCCCGATTCACTTTTGTGAGATGTCTGGTGGATTTGACGACTAGGTTGGCGGCCGGTTGGTTGCCTTGTGGGCTATAGGCAAACCGTATGGCTTTTGTTTATCGCCATCTTATGGCTTTTGCTTCATTGTTTATTTATCTCTCTTAGTTGTTATTTGGCGGTCGGCCTTTTGTAATAACTCTATTATGTATGTCTTTTGTTTAATCTAGTTAGTGCTTTGGTTCTATGTCTTGAATGGGATTGATGCATGATTTTGTAAAGGGTGTGTATCTTGCATTTAAGGGAAGTATACATATCTCAAGACATGAGTTATTTTGTTTGTGATGCTAGGGTCAATGGTAGACTAAGCATAACAAGCCGAATAAGCCGGGGTCCTCACACACGGCCCCGCTGACAAGCCTCCGACCCGTCGCCGCCTCGCCGCCTTGGCCCCCCCCTTTCGGCTCATGCCCATCGCTGCTGGTTCCCCCCCTTCCCTTTCTTTTCTAATTAATTCTTGTTATGCTTTGGCTTTACTGATGTTGTTTGTTTTTTTAACTTTTGATGACAAATGGTTGATGCATGGTGGATGCATTCGGATGTGGGTGCTACTAATTGTCATGGAGAAATGGAGCTGGCCACTGGTAGTGGCGGCAATAGCCTGCTCTGGCAGAGCAGCTCCCCCGCCGGGTTCCTCAATCATTTGAATGTATTGCTATGTTGTGAATGTATTGCTTCTAGGAAGCTTCTTGTGAATGTATTGCTTCCAGTTCTAGGAGCTTGTGAATGTATTGCTATGTACGTACTTTTAGCAGGTCTTTGTCTTTGTGTCTTTGTATTGCTACGTTCCAGAGCTATGTCTTTGTGTTCCAGAGCTACTCCAGAGTTATGTCTTTGTGTTTATGTTCCAGAGCTATGTCTTTGCGCTTGTTGAATGTGTGATGCATTATTGATTTGTGACTTGTGAATTTATGATGAACTTGATATGTGCATTGTTTATATGTGAATATGTGAAGCACATGCCCGTGGGCGATGGGTACCCACGGGCGGTGGTGCATTGTTCGCGGGTAAATGGGCATACCATGACAGCATTTAGTACCCACTAGGCGATAGGTATGGGCGAGATTCTTCACCAGTCGTCCTTTGCGGGCATGCCCATGGGGGAAAATCGGGGTCGCGGGCATAGGTATGGGCGAGCACTACCCGTGCCCGCCGCGCCCGATTGCCATCCCTACTCGGGTGGCAGCCATGTAGATGATATGGTGACATGACGATGATTTGGCGCCACATGGCACGACATGGCGGTAGTGAATTATTGTGAAATTCAAAATTTTGTTTGAATATAAAGGTAGATAATATTGAAAGGAACTTGTATGTAAAAGGGCTCGCACAAATACCCAATGGATGAAGAGATCGGGCTCGACGGAGTTCTTGTCGGACTTAGGGAAGAAGATGTGGCCGGTGGTGAAAAAGTTAGTAAATCAAAATTCCACTTGAATAGAAATGTGGAGAATCTCAAGAGGTACTCACTGATAAAATTTGGGGCACAACGGAGCAACGGATAAGGAGATCGGGCTCGCTGGAGTTCTCGCCGGAGTTGGAGAAGAAGACCGTCGGTGCTTTTGTGGCCGTGGTGAATCAATAGGGAAATAAAAATTCCACTTGAATAGAAATGTACAGAATATCAAGAGGAACTCACTGGTAAAATTTGGTACAAAACGGAGCTACAGATGAGGAGACCAGGCTCGCCGGAGTTGAAGAAAAAGGGCTAGCAGAGGGAGCTCCAGGAGGCTTTTGGCAAATCTCAACGAGAAGGATGTGGTGAATGGAGTGGAGAGGCTACGGTTCATTTATAGGAGTAAAAAATTGACGGAAATTGCTCACCGAAGTTCTGGTCGGAAATTAATCCCATGATTCTGGTAGTTTGCCGAGAATATTACGAGGAATATTTCTTTTGAAAATTCGGAAAGACACTAATTAATTCGAAAAAATAGCAAATAAATTTCAAAAAAAAATCTCAGATACTAAACACAACATTCTGAGCTGAAATAAAATAATAGTAGTAAAAATAACAATTTTATTCTTAAACAGTAATTATTTTTATATTCTTTGAAAATTATTTTTAAACTTGGAAAATAGTAATATAGCTCAAAAATTCTTTAAATTTTCATAGTAGTTAAATATGGTATTTTGATCTTAAATAAAATATTTTCAACACAAATTTAGTTTTTATTTGTAAACAGAAATTCATTTTTAATTGGTAGAAATTACAAAAAATTAAAAGGGACTTTAAGAAAATAGCAAATAGAGTTCACAAATTCTAGAAAAATTCACAGAAATTCCTGGAATTATTTCGAACTTAATAAAATTATTTCCAACATAAATTTGACTTTTAATTTTGCACGTAATTTGTTTTTAATTTACGGAAAAGGAAAAACTTTTTTATTTAGAAAATTAAATAAATTTTCTTTTTGACTTTAAAATTTAGGAAATCAAATATTTGATGTTATTTGATTTATATTGTTTTTCCTTTTAACCAAGAAAACTCTTTTTAAATTACGAAAATCAAGAAAACTCTTTTACAATTCAAAAATCCAATAAGATAATAACTTTATTAATTTTATTTTTTGTAAGAACTTTGGGATGTTATAAAGGGGCTCGAGGCGAGGTGCGACACGGCTCGGCTCGCAAGACGTCGTGTCAAAGGGCAATGATCGAGTGAGAGAGGGAGAGCTGGTGTGCGTAAAGTGCAAGAAGCATAGTGTTTCTCCCACCGTTCAGCCTGGCAGGTGGGGCCAGGGGCCCGCTTGCCAATGAGTGCGTGCATGAGAGAGAGAGAGAGAGAGGGAGAGGAGTGGGAGCTATGCTGGTGGACGTGGAGAAGGAAAGGGCTAGGTTGACAGCGGGGTTTCGGCCCAAGGGGGAAGAAGGAAAAGAAAAAATGTTTGAATTTTTAGTTTGCAGTTCAAATTGATTTGAATGTGAATTTAGGTTTGGAAATGGTTTTGCACCCGATTAAAATTTTAGATTTTTGCAAATTCTGAATTCTTGACACAAAGAAATTTGTTTTAAAATTTTAAATTGCAAGGCAATGTTTATGGAATTTTGAAATGCAAACAAAGTTTTTGAAATTCTTGAAAATAAGTTAATTTTTAAATTGGACCAAATTTTATGATGTTACACGGTTGCTCAACTAGGAGGCAAGAAGCAAGTCTCATGTGTGGGAACAGACCACAGAGTGAGCACACCAAGGCTAGACGTGTGTTGCCGCTGACAATGGGAACATGCATGTTTTGGAGTCAGGCCTGTCAAGTTGCCAACCAAACACACATCCGGCTTATCCCAGCCACTTCCCGGTTACATCAGCGAGTGCTAGGACGCGGACCAAACAGGTCCATAGTCTGGCGCTGCCGTTGCGGGCATTGTGCAACAATCTTGTTGAGGAACCGTCGCTGGCGAGTTCAGTCTGAGCGATTACCTCGTAGACAAACTCAAAATCGTAAGAACACAAGAACAGAATAGTAGATTGAACACAGAGATATAGGGAGCTTCTTGCTTCTCTTTATTCTTTCATTAATCGATCAACCTTTTACAATAACTAGTACCCCCTATTTATAGGCTAGAGACCCTACTAGGGTTTAGGATGGGAAGCCCATACATGGGTCGGCTTCTAGGCCAATCCCATGGTTTCCAAACACCCCTTGGGCACCCATCCTCACATGTTCATGCCTCGTCAAAACTCCATAAAAACCCAGTGGAAAAAATTTAGAGAAAGAGTACATGAAACATGTTCTGCTATGCTGCACGAATTGCCTCATTAAAAACCTTAAGCCGAGAAACTTTAGGAAAAACTCGTTAAGGGAAAAAGAGTACAATCCACCCAATTTCATTTAATCTCTAGGATTTACTCTTTGTGTACTCAGTCTTCGTGATCAAGTTTCAATAATGAGTTCGTGAAGATTCTCCCTCTGAATTCTGCACTTCTCTAAATCTCATCATTCCAATTCCACGAATACACCTTTCAAAGCTAGATGCTGAAAGTGACTTAGTGAATAAATCTACAAGATTTTCACATAATTTAGTATGCAGTACTTTAATTTCGTTCATCTTTTACAATTCATGAGCATAGAAGAACTTGGGATTGATATGCTTTGTGAGAGGACTCTTCTCATAACCCACCTGCACTTGTGCAACACAAGCGGCATTATCTTCATAGATAATAGTGGGGATTTGCGCAGTATTCAATCCACATGACTGCTGAATGTAGTGAATCATCTGCCGAAGCCAAAAATATTCTCGCGAGGCTTCGTACAGCGCTATGATTTCTGAGTGGTTTGTCGAAGTTGATACAAGACTTTGCTTAGACGATTTTCATGAAATTGTAGTTTCACCACATAGGAATACATAGCATGTTTGCGACTTAGCTATATACGGGTCCGACAGGTACCCAACATCTGCATAGCCAGTTATATTCAGGTCTTGGTTCTTTCTGTAGAACATACCAAGTTCTTTGCTCCCTTGGTGGTATCGAAAGATGTCCTTTTATTCCCTGCCAATGCCTTTTGGTAGGTTCTGTACTATACCTTGCTAATAGGTTTACGGCACATGCAATGTCCAATCTAGTACAGTTTACTAAATACATGAGTGCTTCTATTGCACTTAAGTATAGGAATTTCGATGTCGGGAGTTCCTCCCCCTCTTCTTTAGGTTTGTACAGGTCCTTGTCTTGCTGCAAGGATCTCCCGACCATCGACATTTTTGAATGATATGCCTTTTCAAAATCAAACCTTTCTAACACCTTCTGAGTGCAGGTTGACTGATGCACTAATATCCCTTCAGGGGCATGCTCAAGCTGCAAGCCTAGGCAATATTTAGTTCTACCCAAATCTTTCATTTTGAACTCCGACTCGAGGTAAGAGTTTGCTTTCTTAATACCTTCCAGGGTTCCAATGATATTCAAATCATCTTCATATACTGAGATTATACAAAATCCATTCTGAGATCATCGTATAAATACAGAGGGACAATCCTCATTGTTCATGTAGCCTTTCTTCTTGAGAGAAAGTCGCTTAGCGATTATACCACATTCTCGCCTCGATTGCTTAAGTCCATACAAAGGACTTTCTCGAAGGTTGCTGCTTGTCTGATTTCTATTTGCTCTGTCTTGGTTCGGGACAGGGATACCTTCAGGTACCTTCATATAAATGTCCAAATCCAAGTTCCCATAAAGGTATGTAGTTACCACATCCATCAATTTCATTTCTAAATTCAGGTTTACTGCCATTGAGATTAAATATCTAAAGGTGGTTCCGCCCATGACCGAGGAATAGGCTTCTTCATAATCAACTCACAGTCGTTGAGTGAAACCTTGTGCAACAAGTCTTGCTTTATGTCTTACAACATCATTGTTTTCATTTCTCTTTCGAACAAATACACATTTGTGCCCTACATGGTGCACATAGGGAGGCGTGCAGCTTACATGCCAAAACACCTCTTTTATTCAGAGATAATAATTCTGCTTCTATTGCCTTCTTCCAATCTTCCCAGTCTGAACTTTTCTTACATTCAGCGAGTGATGCAAGCTCTGGATCAAGATCGATGATTGTGACAATTTTTCTTTGCAAAATAAATGTCGACATTGGCTGTTGTTCTATTCATAGATTCTCCCGTAATCATATAATTTATAGCTATTTCTTCATGTGGGGCGATTCTTTCAAGGCTTCTATTCGCTCACCGTTGCTTCCAATTGCGGGGGCAAGTCTCTTTAGTTTTCCAGCTCCGATGTGTGCTCACATATCCATACTGATATCTCCCTTCATGAGGATGTTCAATTCCGGTATGCCTTTTCTGAAGGTGCCATACTGGTGCTAGATCTCAACTGACTCTCCTTCTAGCTTTGGGGAACTTTGGTGATCGGCTGTGTCAAGTCCTTCTTATCCTTTTTCACCAGGCGTCCCTGGTTACTTCGGATTCGAGGGGCCGGAGTTCTCGTCCTTTCTGAGGCCTTAGGATGGGATTAGAGATACCTTCATTGGTATTTCAACTGTCTCTGGTGCATTGTGTTTAGGTATATACGACTCGGTCATACTCTTCAGATCACTAAACTGGTCAGGCAGTTGATTTACTAATGCTTGCAAATAACTTATCTTCTGGACTTCAATTATCTTCTGGATTTCAATTGTCTTCTAGACTTCAATTATCTTCTAGACTTCTCTATTTGCTTCACTAGTGCGTGGATCGTGTGCATGGATTTGAAATATCTTCTAGACTTCAATTATCTACTGGACTTCAATTATCTTCTGGACTTCTCTATTTGTCGACATTTTCATCAAGGGGTTGATTTCCTCCCCCTAATGACGGGAAACTATCCTCGTCTAATATACTATCAGCGAATCGGGCAGTATGCAAATCTCTCGTCATAGGGTCCAAATACCTGATTATGGATGCTGTCTCATAACCAACGTATATCCCAGACTTTCGGAGAAGGCCCATTTCAATTCGCTGTGGTGGTTGTACAGGTATATAAACCTTTCAACCAAATCTTCAAAGATGAGAAATTTTCGGTGCTGACCCTTGCACTAGTTGCATAGGTGAATGGATGTTATATGCCGACGGTCTAAAATTGATGAGAGTTGCTGCGAGCAGGACTGCATGTCCTCAACATGTAGTTGGTAAATTACAATTCTTCAAAGTGGTCAGGCAAAAAATTAATCATTTTAATTAATGTCTCTGCTAGTCCATTCTGGGTATGGACATGCGGTACATAATACTCAACTTTAATTCCCATTTCCATGCAATAATCATTAAATGCCTTCCAAATAAACTCTTCGGCATTGTCCATTCTGATGCACTTCACATGATGATCAGGGAAATTATTCTTAATTTTAATTATCTCATGAGATTAGCTTTGCAAAAGCATGATTTCTCATAGACAATAAACATACGTCGCGACCATTTTGAGGAAGCAACGATGAGCACCATAAAATACCTAAATGGCCTTGACAGGATCAGATAGGATCAAAATGTCTCCTCGATACGCCCAGAATGCAGGACTTCATCCTTCGCTTAAAGCGTAAAGCCCGTAATTAATTTCCGTTGGCACATGCGGGGCACACAAAATCTTCCTTATTCAGGAAAGTCTTTACATTGATATTATATCCCTGTGAATTGTTAATTATATTTCTCATCATCCTAAGACCTAGGCGGCATAATCTATCATGCCAGAGATAGAAAAGTTCAGAGCTTCTAAATACGGTTTTCAGGACAGTATAGGCTGTAGGTGCCTTAATATTAGTGTAGTATAGCCCAATTTTATATGAAGGAAGTTGTTCTAATACTATTTTCCACTTTCTTCATGCTTTGTAATGAGCAGGTATTCCTTACCATATTCTTCTTCAATTTCTACGTGGAAACCGTTAGCGCGAATATCCTTGAGAGTTCTAGTCAATTCTGGGTACAACAAGGCTTCTTCAATGACCAAAGTTGTGCCGATTAGGAGTATAATTATGGCCCTTCTTGAGCCGATTATACAAGTATCGCCGCCACTATTTTTGTAAGTCTACGGCATTCATCTTGTGCGATCGAAAAAATTTATTTCGCTCTCAAGATGGTGCTTGTTGTCTTTGCTACACGCTCACACACTTCCTCCATAGGGTCACACGTGTTCTAATATAATGTACTTTATTAATATGCAGGAAGCAAGTAACACATAAATAAAATACTTGGATATCGTAACGTAACTTGCTATTATAAATCTTTGGAATATATGCCTTACAGGACTCATCATAAGAATTTAATGATTTGCTCTCCTAGAGCTTACAATCATTATTCAAAGAGTAAAATAATTTAATGTTCCATCACAACCACAAACTGCACATGGCTATAAAAATATCTAAGTGCAATGCGTGCACGATCCAATCAGTGAAGTATTCAAAAACTTCTACATCAATCTGCTCCATAGCAATCTTGTCCTCTTGGGCAACTACGGCTGCGGCCGCTGCAATATCCAAAGGAGGGGTGATGGGGGCTACTACTGGGATATCAACATTCATAAGTGCAACTAATAGATGTGGATCTTTCGTGCCTACAATGGCGAGGTGTGCCTCATGCTGTCCTTTGCCCTTCTTCTTAGACTAGAAAGCATCAATAACGTGCGACCCACGACCTTACACTTCTTGCCCTTCTCTTTCATGAGAGGCTTCATCACCTTGTAGCTACTAACATTGGCTTCATAGCCAACATTGCTACTAGGGGGCTGTGAGATGTAGTTCTTCCTTAGAACATCATCTTGAGCTTCCGTAACTTGCATGATGTCAATTAATTCGGCATAATCCTTGTAGCCGTCTTGACGATAGTTGCGTGCGGATTGCACCGCATTCAGATGAAAGGTAGAGAGAGCCTTCTCAATCTTCTGCTCATCCATGATTACCTTATCATAGAGTTGAAGACTGGTACAAATTCTGTACAAATTCTGGTCATGCTGGGTCAATTCTTCGAACTCCTGGTTCATAATGCCAGTCATCTTCATATTCATGCAAAGAGTTCATAAGATTACTCTTGGTAATCTACATAAAATAGTTGCAAAATTCTCATAATGTTCTTTGAACTCCCAGTTCGTGATCCCATACTTTTCTATGAATTTTCAAGATTTACTGCTATTTTCAGTTATTAAAAGTAATATAAACAATCACAGATAATCAAAACAGTAAATACAATACATAAATTGCATAGAAATAACAATAACAATGTTAAACATGCTTCAAATGCAAAAATTGAATTCTCGAGGCTCTTTTCTGCTGGAAAAATGAATTTGCGGCGAATTCTACGATTTTCTGGGGTTAAATCGTGAAATTTCAATTCTGAGAAAAAATTTCATGTAATTACCAATTTATAGGGGGTTTTCCGCAAAATTTTCTTATTCACGAAACTTTCTCGTAATTTTCAGAATTCCGATGCTTAATTTGTAAGATTTCGGGATTTTCCACCGCGCCCCTCTTTTTTTGTTTGTTTGTTCTACAGAATATATTTCAAAAAGGCCTATTAGGCCAATCAAAAGCCAAGCCAACACTACCCATTGCTTTCGGTCAAAAGGGCAAGGGCTTAGGTTTTCCTTGCCCCCGTGCAAGGAGGCAAAGAACGACAATGCATCTTGTGGGAGACGCTGCGCGTCTTGAGCAACCTGTGAGGCGGCTCCGTCTTGCGGTGGCGGCAGCCGGCATGAGGCGCCGTGTAACGACTCCAACTCTAGGGCACCCGAGGTCCTCCAGACCTCTGAAATCCATCAGACCTCCCAGAGGTCCTGAAAGGACCTCTCGGACAGTTTCCCAAGACCTCCCCAGAGGTCCAGCGAGACCGCCGGGATGTCCGGGAGAACATGGCCCGAGAGGGTCTTGAGCCAAGGAGCGCCCACCTGACACCTGGCACGGCCACAACGGAGAGGGAAACGAGGAGGTCCGAGGCTCCTCAAGATCACCCGCGATCCTCCAGAGGAGGTCGTGGAGGTCCGAGACTTCCTCGAAACTTCACTGCTCACCCCTTGGTGAGGACATGTAGGTCCGAGCTTGCTCGAGGTTCCTGGAATCCCGAGCTAGTCCCAAGAATCATGGCTAGCTCTTCACGTAAATAATACAATGATGGTGACATTCAGAACGTATCTTTATTTAAGCAAAATATCTACAAAGTTGTTCTCTGAGTGGCCTTGGGCCAAGCACATATATACAAAAGAGCAAAAGAACAAAAGGTCACGGGGTCCATCAAGACACCACAGTAAAATGGTGGAAGGCACAACCTATTCGCTTTGGTCCTCTTCACCGCCAAGATCTTCTCCCGCAAAGATTGTAATGAGCAAGAGTGAGCACAACAACCGTGCTCGCAAGTTACACCCGTGGATTAGCAAAATGACATGCATATATGGATAGTCAAAGGATGGCATAGTATAGTTAATTTGCACAAAGCCAATTATCTTTCAACTACCATTACTAAGTTCCAAAGCAGGTCTTTAAATAGATGAAATTCATTTTTATCAAAGCAATTTTTCAATTGGATAACATTCATCAACGAGTTGGTGAAGGATACCCTCCTGACAATAGGCTCCCTGCCCAAACCCATGGGATAGCAATCCCAAAACAGATTTAAAAACATTTCTGGAAATCCCCAAAATTCAACATCTAACTCTGAGTGGCCTTTGCCAGCACGTCCATGACCGTGAACACGGCTATTGAATAGATTTAACTCGCAGAGGTTGTACACTTTACCCACATGACATGATTTCTCTAGTTTATCCCAAGCATCCGTCAATGCCACCTCTCACTACCAAAGGTAAGAGGTCTAGAGCTCATGACAAGGCCTTTACAATGCATTGCTCCACCACGCCTTTCCTTGCTAAGGTTTCACCCCCTATGGACAACAATCCAAATGGAAGCCCCTCTTGCACCGAGGGGAGCAGAGGGTCATAAAAGACCATCACCCCTACAAGACCTCCCACACCTCCAATGGAGCAAAGATATGGTGAAGTTTTGCAAATTACTCGGCCAGTCCCACGCCCATTCGGAGATATGTGGTTGCACGATTGTGGCATAGCCCATTATAGGCTTGGCATTGGTCGCTCAAAGACCGGTCCTCACATGACTAGGGCGACTTTCACAAACCCCTAGACCTCTACCTTTACCAGGATAGAGTCCGTGCACAAACATTGCACCAGCCAATCCAACCAATTCGCCCCAGTCCAGTCCCAATCCATTTTCATTTTCCTTGCTTCCCCAAGCAACATTTTCACATTCCCATGACACCCCAATGTCATGGTCAAAACATTTTAAGCAATATTTGGTCATGTTGGTAAAGATTTCCCCAAATCAATACTTTTGGGTCTAAGCTTAACTAAGCACAAGTTTTTCAAATGATCTTGGCTCACACTACTGCATGACCCAAGTTTGATCTAAAGGTGACAATGAGTTCAGTTCCAAATCAACAGTGGCCATACAAAGGAAGTAGGTATATCTATGAATTTAAACCAGGTATTGAAATACTTGGTAAAAATAAGCATGCATTAAACTTTGAAACTGAACATAATTAAATTGAATTATTGGGTGCAATATGATCAAGAGTGTAACTTGCCTTGCTCACTGTCCTGAGAATCTTCCTCTTACGCACTCGCACTCCTGGAGTCTTCGCAATCTACACTGTAAAGGAGCAAATTCAAGGAAAACTCAAATAAAGAACCAATTGAAAACAACAAGAAAACCAAAAGAATCCCAGAGGGAGTCCAAAACTTAATCAACAGAAGAGGTCTACATTTTTAGAATGGTTCTTTTGGAAAAGGTTCAAGCTTACCAGGAGGAGGTGGTCTTTAGCAAAAGACCCCAAAGGAGTGATTCAAGCAATAGAACAGAGATCCTAAGAAATGGTTCTTAAGAAAGTCCAGAGGACGTCCTCACACAAAAGCCCTAGAAACCCAAAAGAAGTCCACCCAGGAGGTCCCGAATGGACACAACCAGCCAAGACAAATGGCAAAACAAGAGCGGAGGAGATCGCCAAGGGACTTACCAGGGATAGAAGAAACAAGGGATGGAGGGGAGGTCGGGAGCAGCAAAGTTTTCCCTGGGAGCCACTGATCGAGAGCCAAGATAACAGAGGGTGAAGAAAGGGAGGAAGGTGATGTGGTAGAATTTCTTGGTCTAATTGTAATCAAAATGGTAAAGAAAACTAGAAATATACGTGTCAAGGATAAGTATAGAAATGGGTCAAAGGTAGGTAGTGGCAGGGCAGGTGTCACTACCATTCTGGGCAAAAGGTACGAGGAAGGACAATGTATGTTGCTTTGGAAAGGAACAAAGAAAAATGTCAGAGTACAACTAAGTGACCAAATTCAGAGTAAACTCCACGTATATGGATGCATTTAATGTGACAAGACATGCATTAAATGCTCAATATAATAACGTGGCGGAGGAAATGAGAATGACTAAGTCTGGCAAGTGGGGCCAGTCAATTTAGAAACAGTCGGGTCAAAAGGGGAGGTCTTGCCCCGCAGAGGAGGGCTAAAGGCTAAGAGGTCCTGATATACACAAAGGAGGTCCGAACGTGGAGAGGTCCAAATACGCATGGAGGAGGTCCACGTGACTAAGGTTCGGACAACCAGGACTTCATCAAAGGAGGTCCCGCGGCTCAAGGAGGTCTGAAGGCTGAGGAGGTCCAGCACCAAACGTAAAAGGCCACGGAGAGGTCTAGGACAGGAGGTCCAGAAAACTTCAAAGAGGTCCCGTGGTTGAGATTAAAGACAAGTTGAGGTCCGGGCAGTTGGATCTCCCAGAGGGAGGTCCAGCGGCCAGGATCAAACGTAAAGGGGGAGGTCCCCAAAGAGAAATAACGCACGGGGAGGTCTGGGCCTTTGGATTCAGAGTGGGGAGATCCAAACCGTTAGATTCAATGCAAGGAGAGGTCCAGGCAGAGGAGTTCCGAGAAGGAGAGGGATCCCACGGGGAGATTCACAAAAGGTGGTCCAACAAAAGTTCGTGAGTCAATGCAACTCAAAGGAGATTCCAACCTCTTGGGTGAGATCAAAACCGTGGTGGTTAGAATGAACCCTAAGGAGGTCCATTCGGCCAAGAAGAAATGCCAAGGGGTTCAAATGAACTCTGGAGAGTCGAAGGCACACATAAGAGGTCCACTGGAATGCATGGAGGTCCGAATGAAAAGAGTGCTGGCCTAGAAAGGTGCCCAAGCAACAAGAAGTCTAGACTTAAGAGAAGTCGAGCAGAAAAGAGAGTCTGAACCCTTAGAGATTCGAACCAACAAAGAGGTCCAAGGACCAAACTCAAGGAAAGAGCCACGGACATAAGGGTTTGTCCAGTGAGAAAAGGTCCAAGCCTCAAGGAGATCTAACCTCAAGTGTTCTTTGGGAGGTCTAGGCCACAGAGAAGGTCTAAACCAACTTAGCCTGAAAAGATAAATCAAGGGAGGATCGCCAAGCATACCAGAAGAGATACCAACAACTCAAACCTCTCCAATGTAACCAAACTTGAATTCTCATTAAAGTAAATAGTTTTAATTTATTTTACACATTTTTTACAAAAGAATTTAGAAAATCAGAATGTTACAAACCTACCCCCCTTAAAGGAATCTCGACCCCGAGATTCAATCAGAATCAACAAAGAGGTAGGGGTAGTTAGTCTTGAGGTCTTCTTCTTTTTCCCATGTAGCTTCACTTTCTGGATGATGACTCCACTGTACCTTGTATGACTTGATAATTCTGCTTCTGGTGACCCGCTCTGCCATATCCAAAATTTTAATTGGTTGGTCCACATATGTGAGGTCTTCCTGTAAGTCTATGTCCTCAACTAATGTGTGATCTTCAGGAAACCGCAGGCAATTCCTTAATTGTGATACATAAAAAATGTTGTGCACTGCCGACAAGGACTCTGGAAGTTCTAGTTTATAAGCTACTTCACCTTGTCTTGCTAAAATCTTGTATGGTCCTACATATCTTGGTGCCAACTTTCCTCTCATCCGAAATCTTCTAACTCCCCGGATTGGTGTTACTCTGAGGTAGACAAAGTCTCCAACCTCAAAAGATAAATCTCTACGCCGGGTGTCAGCATAGCTCTTTTGTCGGGACTGAGCCACTCTCAATCGTTCCTTAATGAATTTCACTTTGCTCTCGGCATCTTTGATCAGGTCCGGCCCATACAGTTGATGCTCTCCAACTTCATCCCAGAGAAGAGGTGTTCTACAAGGCCTACCATACAAAGCCTCAAATGGGGACATTTGTAAGCTAGCTTGATAGCTATTATTGTAAGAGAATTCAGCATAGGGTAAGTTCTTGTCCCAGCTTCTCCCAAAATCCAGGGCACATGCCCTGAGCATATCTTCCAAGATTTGGTTCACTCTTTCTGTTTGCCCATCCGTTTGAGGATGATAAGCTATACTAAAGTTGAGTTTAGTACCTAAGGCTTCATGCAAACTTTGCCAAAACCTTGAGGTAAATTGAGATCCTCTATCTGACACTATTCTTTTGGGCACTCCATGCAAGCAAACAATTCTTGCCATGTACAAGTCTGCCAAAACATTACTAGTATAGGTGGTCTTAACTGGTATGAAATGTGCTACTTTAGTTAACCTATTAGCCACCACCCATATCGAATCATACCCAGATTGGGTCCTGGGTAATCCAGTTATAAAATCCATGCCCACATGCTCCCATTTCCATTCGGGTATTGGCAAGGGTTGTAGCAAACCGGCTGGTTTTTGGTGTAGGGCCTTAACTCTCATACACACATCACACTGGGCTACATACTTAGCGACATCTTGCTTCATACTAGTCCACCAGTATTTCTCTTTAAGGTCTTGATACATTTTGGTGCTGCCCGGGTGAATAGAGTAAGGTGACCCGTGTGCTTCCACCAAAATGAGTGCTTAATCTCTGGTTATTTGGCACACAAACTCTACCGCCAAACCATACTACTCCTTGCTCATCCTCGAGAAACACAGGGCTTTACCCTTCTCATATTTTTCTTAATTTCTTGGATGTCCTCATCTCTTTCTTGTTGTGCTTTAATCTGATCCAAAAGCAGAGGATGTACCTCCAAGGTGTTCACACATCCTTGCTCTACTATCTCCAAGTTGAGGTACTTCAATTCTTCATATAGTTTTGGTTGTTGTTCTGAACCAACAAAGTATTACAAATGACCTTTTGGCTTAAGGCATCTGCCACCACATTGGCTTTGCTCGGTGATAATGAATTCCAAGGTCATAGTCTTTAATTAATTCTAACCATCTCCTTTGTCTCAAATTGAGCTCTGGTTGTGTGAAGATGTATTTGGACTTTTGTGGTGCATGTATATCTCACAGTGGTTTGCCAATAAGGTAGTGTCGCCAAATTTTCAAAGCATGCACAATGGCTACCAGTTCAAGATCATGTGTTAGGCGTTCTCTTCATGAGGTCTCAACTGTCTAGATGCATATGCCACTACCTTTCCATCTTGCATTAGCACACATCCAAGACCTTGGTGAGATGCATCACAAAATACCTCAAAGTCTTTTTGGATATCTGGCGGGACTAGGATTTGGAGCTGTGACAAACTTTTCCTTTAATTCCCGAAAACTTTGCTCACTGTGTTTGATCCATTCAAATTCTTCTCCTTTTTCAAGAGTTGGGTGAGAGGTTTAGCAATCTTAGAAAACCTTCAATAAACCTTCTATAATAGCCACTAGACCAAGAAAGCTTCTTACCTCGATCCACTGTCTTTGGAGGTCTCCACTCTAGGACGACTTCAACCTTTGAGGGGTCTCTGACTACTCCTTTAGCCAAATAATGTGTCCAAGAAAGGCTACTTGACTTAGCCAAAACTCACATATATTAAACTTGGCATAGAGCTACTGCTCTCTAAGTCTTCCCAACACAATTTTAAGGTGGTCTTCATGTTCTGCCTCACTTCTAGAATAGATGAGAATATCATCAATAAACACCACCACAAATTTGTCAAGGAAGTCCATGAATACTTTGTTCATCATGCTCATGAAATAGGCCAGGGCATTTGTCAATCCAAATGACATCACAGTGAATTCATATAGTCCATACCTTGTGGTAAAAGCAGTTTTGGGAATATCTACTGGTCTTATTTTCAATTGATGATAACCAGACCTTAGGTCTATTTTGGAGAACACACTTGCCCCCTTTAGTTGGTCAAAGAGGTCATCTATCCTTGGCAATGGATATTTGTTCTTAATGGTGACCTCATTAAGTGATCTATAGTCTACACACAACCTCAAGGCTCTTGTCTTTCTTTTTGACAAATAGCACAGTGCTCCCCATGGTGAAGAGCTTGGTCTAATAAATCCTTTATCCTTTAGTTCTTGGATCTGCTTCTTTAACTCCACCAGTTCGTTTACTGTGCATCCCAGAAGGTCTCTTTGATATAGGTGCGGTCCCTGTGACCAAATCAATTAGAAATGATACGTCCCTATCGTGGCATACCAGGGAGTTCCTCAGGGAACACGTCTAAGAAATCCTTGACCACTGGGAGGTCTTCCAGCTTCACCCCTTCCTTTACATGGGTTAGACAAGGTCCTGTCTTAAGGGAGGTTTTTGGCTTAAACTCCACTCGGACTCCCTGATCATTGGTAAGTGTTATTGACTTGGTAGCACAGTCGATCTGCCCTTTATTCTTGGCCAACCAATTCATTCCAAGGATCACATCCAACCCTTGAGTTGGCAAAACTATCAGGTCTGCATGAAATAGAACTCCAGATATTTCTAAGGTGAGATTTGGGCAGAGGGTATTAGTCCTCATATCTATGCTCGACATGTATTAGCATAGGGTTAACCAAAGGAATTATAGATAACCCACACTTTCCCACAAATTTGCCGGAAACAAAAGAATGGGAAGCCCCGAGTCAAATAAAACCTGAAGTCGGCATGAATTCACAGAAACGCATCGAGGACTACATCGGGTGCATTATGAGTTTCTTTAGCCGTGACATGTGTGACACGCCCTTGATAACTTTAGTTGTCGGCTTAACACTCGAGGCACTACCTTGGCCGACACTCCTTGATCGAGGCGAATCGAGCAGAATTTGTTGCTTCTTTGGGCACCTACTAGCATAGTGCCCAATCTCATTACAAAGAAACATGTCACTCCAAAGAGGAGGTCATGGAGGGTTTCTTTTGAAACTGAGTCCCAGAAGAGGTCTTATGATAGCTTGATTTGCTAGTGCGTTGCTCTGACCCAGATGCCCTTGAGGAGGAGGTCCTTGAGGTCTTGCGCTGGGAGGTCTGGGACTGGGAGGTCCTAGACTTAGGAAATCCTCCAGGGTTAAACCTCTGCGCAGCCTTCCTCCTTTTTCGGCCCTCCATCTTTTGGAGCTTATCTTCCTGACGAATGGCCTTGCTTACAAGTTGCTGGAAGTCAGTATGCTCCTGGGAAACAAGATGAACTGAGATTTCATCATTCAGCCCTTCCAAAAAGTGTTCTTGCTTGCTTTCATCAGTAGCAACATCTCCTGGAGCATATCTTGCTAGTTGGTTGAACTTATGCATATACTCATTAACAGTGCGATTGCCTTGCTTCAAGGTACGAAATTCTGTCCTCTTTAATGACATCATGCCAGGTGGGAGATGAGCACGATGAAAGGCTCGCTTGAACTCATCCCATGTGATGGCCTGAGGATCAACATGAGATTGGCTAAAATTGTCCCACCACTCGTGAGATCGCCCATCGAAATGGTGTGAAGCAAAAGTACTCTTTCATGGTCTCAGACATCGCACCATGTCCAATTTCGCCCACCGCCCTTAACCAGTCGTCAGCCTCCATTGGCTCAGCACTGCTTGAAAAGGTTGGAGGGCGTAGCCTCATAAATTCTGCAATGCTAGACCTTAGAAGAGGTGGAACTTGGGCTTGAGGTTGGGCTGCTTTGTAACTCTCAGAGACTGGGTATTGGCCATGGACTGTGAAAGTAAGTTTATTAAGTGAGCTTGATTTGCCATAATTTGAGTCCAAGTAGGACCTTCAACTGGAGGTGGGGGTGGCTGTGAAGTAGGTTGTCCTTGCTCACCCTCAACTCCTCTATTCTGATTGGTCCACAAGGTCGATGCTCTTTCCTCTTCCTCGATTTGCCAGATGGCTTGAACTACCCTTTGCCATTTCTAGAGGTGGCCATTTTGTCCAAGCACCAAGGCTGAGAAAAGAGAAGAGAAAGGCTAAGGAAAAACTAGCCAAACCAACCACTTCGGCATAGGAAATCCGATGCAACGAAAACAGCAGTGACAAACCTTTTCAAAGTCTATAATAACCAACATCGTTCTACTCGTGTCTTACCTTTTTGGGGGAAGTCTTAAGCACCAGCCTACCCTAAAAGATTTCTCACAGAATGTTGCTAGGGTAAGGAGGTCCACTTAATGTTGTAAACAGGTGCATAGGAAGAAACAAGATAAGGTGAGGTTAAGGTAAGGAGAAGCACCAGAAGAAAGGTAAGAGTCAAAAGATGACCCAGGTAAGAAAGAACATTTTCTTCTTCTTTTGTTCTAAAATAATTTTGAAATTCTACAACCATGCTACTAGGTTGCGGCTTACAGTAAGAATGCTCGATACCACTTTTGTAACGACTCCAACTCTAGGGCACCCGAGAGGTCCTCCAGACCTCTCGAAAGTCCATCAGACCTCCCAGAGGTCCACAAAGGACCTCTCGACAGCTTCCCAAGACCTCCCAGAGGTCCAAAGAGACACCGGATGTCCGGAGAACATGGCCCGAGAGGGTCTTGGAGCCAAGGAGCGCCCACGGACTTGCCACGCCACAACCAGAGGGAAAACGAGGAGGTCCGAGAGCTCTCAAGATCACCCGCGATCCTCCGAGGAGGTCGTGGAGGTCCGAGACTTCCTCGTAACTTCACTGCTCACCCCTTGGTGAGGACATGTAGGTCCAAGCTTGCTCTGTGGTTCCTCAGAATCCAGAGCTAGTCCCAAGGATCATGGCTAGCTCTTCACGTAAATAATACAATGGTGGTGACATCCGAACGTATCTTTATTTAAGCAAAATATCTACAAAGTTGTTTACAGAGTGGCCTTGGGCCAAGCACATATATACAAAAGAGCAAAAGAACAAAGGTCACAGGTCCATCAAGACACCACAGCAAATGATCGGAAGGCACAACCTATTCGCTTTGGTCCTCTTCATCGCCAAGATCTTCTCTGCAAAGATTGTAATGAGCAAGAGTGAGCACAACAACCGTGCTGCAAGTTACACCCGTGGATTAGCAAAATGACATGCATATATGGATAGTCAAAGGATGGCATAGTATGGTTAATTTGCACAAAGCCAATTATCTTTCAACTACCATTACTAAGTTCCAAAGGGTCTTTAAATAGATGAAATTCATTTTATCAAAGCAATTTTTCAATTGATAACATTCATCAACGAGTTGGTGAAGGATACCCTCGACAATAGGCTCCTCGCCCAAACCCATGGGATAGCAATCCCAAAACAGATTTAAAACATTTCGAAATCCCAAAATTCAACATCTAACTCGAGTGGCCTTTGCCAAGACGCTCATGACCGTGAACATGGCTATTCAATAGATTTAACTCGCAGAGGTTGTACACTTTACCCACATGACATGATTTCTCTAGTTTATCCCAAGATCCGTCAATGCCACCTCTCACTACCAAAGGTAAGAGGTCTAGAGCTCATGACAAGGCCTTTACAATGCATTGCTCCACCACGACCTTTCCTTGCTAAGGTTTCACCCCCTTTGGACAACAATCCAAATGGAAGCCCCTCTTGCACCAAGGGGAACAAAGAGGGTCATAAAGACCATCACCCTACAAGACCTCCCACACCTCCAATGGAGCAAAGATATGGTGAAGTTTTGCAAATTACTCACCAGTCCCACGCCTGATCAGAGACATGTGGTTGCACGATTGTGGCATAGCCCATTATAGGCTTGGCATTGGTCGCCAAAGACCGGTCCTCACATGACTAGGGCGACTTTCACAAACCCCTAGACCTCTACCTTTACCAGATAGAGTCCGTGCACAAACATTGCACCACCAATCCAACCAATTCCCACCCCAAATCCCAATCCATTTTCATTTTCCTTGCTTCCCCAAAGAACACTTTCACATTCCCATGACACCCCAATGTCATGGTCAAAACATTTTAAGCAATATTTGGTCATGTTGGTAGAGATTTCCCAAATCAATACTTTTGGGTCTAAGCTTAACTAAGCACAAGTTTTTCAAATGATCTTGGCTCACACTCTTGCATGACCCAAGTTTGATCTAAAGGTGACAATGAGTTCGAGCCCAAATCAACAAAGGGCCATACAAAGGAAGTAGGTATATCTATGAATTTAAACCAGGTATTGAAATACTTGGTAAAAATAAGCATGCATTAAACTTTGAAACTGAACATAATTAAATTGAATTATTGGGTGCAATATGATCAAGAGTGTAACTTGCCTTGCTCACTGTCCTGAGAATCTTCCTCTTCTGTGCACTCAGACTCCTTGGAGTCTTCGCAATCTACACGGGTAAAGGAGCAAATTCAAGGAAAACTCAAATAAAGAACCAATTGAAAACAACAAGAAAACCAAAAGAATCCCAGAGGGAGTCCAAAACTTAATCAACAGAAGAGGTCTACATTTTTAGAATGGTTCTTTTGAAAAAGGTTCAAGCTTACCAGGAGGAGGTGGTCTTTAGCAAAAGACCCCAAAGGAGTGATTCAAGCAATAGAACAGAGATCCTAAGAAATGGTTCTTGCGCAAAGTCCAGAGGAGGTCCTCACACAAAAGCCCTAGAAACCCAAAAGAAGTCCACCCGAGGAGGTCTTGAAATGGACACAACCAGCTCAGTACAGTGGCAAAACAAGAGCGGAGGAGATCGCCAAGGGACTTACCAGGGATAGAAGAAACAAGGGATGGAGGGGAGGTCGGGAGCAGCAAAGTTTTCCCTAGGAGCCACTGATCGAGAGCCAAGATAACAGAGGGTGGAGAAAGGGAGGAAGGTGATGTGGTAGAATTTCTTGGTCTAATTGTAATCAAAATGGTGAAGAAAACTAGAAATATACGTGTCAAGGATAAGTATAGAAATGGGTCAAAGGTAGGTAGTGGCAGGGCAGGTGTCACTACCATTCTGGGCAAAAGGTACGAGGAAGGACAATGTATGTTGCTTTGGAAAAGAACAAAGAAAAATGTCAGAGTACAACTAAGTGACCAAATTCAGAGTAAACTCCACGTATATGGATGCATTTAATGTGACAAGACATGCATTAAATACTCAATATAATAACGTATGAGGAAATGAGAATGACTAAGTCCGCAAGTGGGGCGACCAATTTAGAAACAATCGAGTCAAAGGGGAGGTCTTGCCCAGAGAGGAGGGCTAAAGGCTAAGAGGTCCCGATATACACAAAGAAGGTCCGAACGTGAGAGGTCCAAATACGCATGGAGGAGGTCCACGTGACTAAGGTTCTGACAACCAGACTTCATCAAAGGAGGTCCCGCGCTCAAGGAGGTCTCAAGGCTAAGAAGGTCCAGCACCAAACGTAAAAGGCCACGGAGAGGTCTAGGACAGGAGGTCCAGAAAACTTCAAAGAGGTCCCGTGGTTGAGATTAAAGACAAGTTGAGGTCCGGCGGTTGGATCTCCCAGAGGAGGTCCAAATGCCAGATCAAACGTGAAGGGGAGGTCCCCAAAGAGAAATAACGCACGGGAGGTCTCGGCCTTTGGATTCAGAGGGGGGAGTCCAAACCGTTAGATTCAATGCAAGGAAAGGTCCAGCAGAGGAGTTCCGAGAAGGAGAGGGATCCCACGGGGAGATTCACAAAAGGTGGTCCAACAAAAGTTCGTGAGTCAATGCAACTCAAAGGAGATTCCAACCTCTTGGGTGAGATCAAAACCGTGGTGGTTAGAATGAACCCTAAGGAGGTCCATTCGGCCAAGAAGAAATGCCAAGGGTTCAAATGAACTCGGAGAGTCGAAGGCACACATAAGAGGTCCATTGAATGCATGGAGGTCCTAATGAAAAGAGGTCTGGGCCTAGAAAGGTGCCCAAGCAACAAGAAGTCTAGACTTAAGAGAAGTCTGAACAGAAAAGAGGTCTGAACCCTTAGAGATTCGAACCAACAAAGAGGTCCAAGGGACCAAACTCAAGGGAAAGAGCCCTGGACATAAGGGTTTGTCCAGGTGAGAAAAGGTCCAAGCCTCAAGGGAGATCTAACCTCAAGTGTTGTTGGGGAGGTCTAGGCCATTGAGAAGGTCTAAACCTACTTAGCCCAAAAAGATAAATCTGAAGGAGGATCTCGCCAAGCATACCAGGAAGAGATACCAACAACTCAAACCTCTCCAATAGAATCAAACTTGAATTCTCGTTAAAGTAAATAGTTTTAATTTATTTTACACATTTTTAAAAAGAATTTAGAAAATCGTAATGTTACACGCCGCTTGTGCCGAAGGCCAGTGCCCATCTGCGCCTGCTGCAAGGGAGGCAACCGGCGTGAGGGTTGCAGTGGGCGGCCGAGGACTCTGCACGTGGCTTCACGCGGAGGCATCTTGTCAGGGCGCGATGGCGCAAGTCATGGCGCTGGCACCCAACTGTTTCAGGCGAGGGCGAGGCGGCCGACGCTTTTCAAGCGCTGGGCGACTCAAGTGGCGCTTGAGCATCCGTGTGGCGCCGGCCACCACTCATCCTCTCCTCCCCTTTTTCCTTTTTTCTTTAGCCATCCAGCTACGCTGCCTGGGCGCCATGCGAGGCGATCGGAGATGAACCATGGGGCGTCGACTCGCCGGGCGGTTGTGTGTGGCTATGGAGGCCGGTGATGTCCCAAATTTTCAAGCCGGTGGCAATTCATGTGGAGCTCGTCTGGGCGTCGGCTGCAGCCGTCAGACGGGCCGTTGGAATTTTTCCATTCTTTGCTCATGCAATGCAATATAGTGTAATCAACATCTGTTCTTTCATGCAACCATCGATCGGCTTGACCGGCGACTTCAAGTTTGCTCGTGGTAGGTTAGAACGGATTTGTAACTTTCAATCTACGGTACAATCGACATCCACTTTTTCATGCAATCTATCGATCGGCATTGTGCCGACGACTTTAAGTCGACTCGCGGTAGATTAGAGCGGATTTGCACCGTAGGATACAATCTAGAAAGCCAAATTTGTAGAATTGAAAGCAATCTAGAAAAAAATTATTCGATCTACAAGTGCCGTGCTTCGACAGTTACCTTTCGATTCGAAGAGAGTCGATCGTGCTGATAACGTGTTGAAAAACCATCGCTGGCGAGTCCAATCCGAGCGATTACCTCGTAGACAAACTCAAAATTGTAAGAACAGTACAAGAACGCAAGAACAAAATAGTAGATTGAATATAGAGATATAGGGGGCTTCTTGCTTCTCTTTATTCATTCATCAATCGATCAACTTTTTACAATGACTAGTACCCCTATTTATAGGCTAAAGACCCTACTAGGGTTTGAGATGGGGAGCCCATACATGGGCCGGCTTCTGGGTCAAACCCATGGTTTTCCAACAAATCTCAAAAGCCATCGTGTGTTTTTTTGCCAAGAAAGGGTATATGTGCAGTTGGCGGAGAGGTGAAGAGTGATAGGTTTTGGGATTTTTTTTTAGAACCTTTTATTTTGGTGTATACCAATTTTCTCTTGTTTTGTGGGATACAAATTGGAATGAATGAACAAATTTTCTTGTTTTTTTGTGCTTGTTCTCAACAATTTTTCAGTTAAAAATGGCATATTGCACCAGTATTTTTTTATTGAAGAACTACAAAACCGCGGACCGTCTCACTCTCTTCCTTGGCGGTTTAGCGCTCATTAGATCCTCAACCATAGAATTTTGGGTGTGTTTGAAGGAGCACCACGAGCGGCATATTGGCGGCGAGGTTAGCGGGTGGGCGAGGAGAGATACAGTGAAGAGGGTGGTTGCAAAATCTTTGACAGCCAGACGGAGGTGAAGAAGATGCAGCAGAGGTCACGCTATCTAGCTAGCATAACATGCTACCGTGTTTATTTATAGGATTTACTGTTGAAGTTTTGATTTTAGCAATATAGACATACTTTCTAAATCGATACAATTTTTCACTGAATATTGCCCTTTCTAATAGTCTCAAGATGCATGGATGTTTCCAAATTTTGAAATACAGATCTGCAATCCTCAAAAAAAAAAACAAGGAAAGGGAAACTGCCGTCCATGCCGTTCGTCCATTTCACATTCTTGGGCCCCACATTCACACGGCCAGGCTGTCCCCACAAGCAGGTGAGGCCTTGACAGTAGAGCGTTTACAATTATCATCCTACCAACCAAGACGTGCGCGCAGCTTACGCGGCGACGAAAAATTGAAATCCCAGTCACACTGGCAGCCTGTCCCCACATCGTCAGGTGGGCTCCGGCGGGACCAGCGTCAGCCTCGTGTCATGCCCGCCCCGCGCATCCCGTTCGGGTTACTTTCACGCCCGCCGACCGCATCCGCATGGCACAGGCGCACAGCCCGACCGCATCCGCATGGCACAGCCCCAGCCCACAGCGACAGCCGTCTCAGTCTCACGCGGAGCGCCCAGGCCCAAAGGCGAAGCCACGTTAAAGCTGTGTCTTGCCACTAGGGGTGGAAACAGATCGAATACGAATCGAATAGTCCCGAATCGAATCTGAATCCCTATTTTTAAAATAAATATGAATACGAATTCAACATTCTCGAATCATGAATCTGAATCGAATGTCAATGAACGAATCTGAATTCAATCGAATATGTACTCAATCTCTATTAGAATGAATATCCTACAACTTTGCGACAAATCTCGGTAGAATAAATAGTATTTGTATTCGTGATCCCAGGAAAAATGGATAGCATTTGTATTCGCTTTCCTAATAGTATTTGTTTTTTCGATACTATTCGGGTTTTTTTCCCGGATATGAATAACACCGAATACGGATATGAATACTATCTATTTTTTCCAGATACGAATAACACCGAATATGGATATGAATACTATTCGAATACGGATTTTACTTACCACATTTGCGTTTTCTCGGATATGAATATCGGATAAAACGGACTATCCTTTACCATTTTCCATCCCTACTCGCCACGTTAAAGCTACGAGCTTCCTGAAGCCGCCGTCTCATTGATACGACATCACACAATTCTCTTCTGATCGTCAATTACCCAAGTCTGTTTCGATAACCTAAGAAAGAAACAGCAAGCCTACTTCAGCCTCTGCCACAAGAAGATGTCATTGGGTCTAGGAATATGAAAATCATGAAACTCGTAGAGCTTCTTGTGTCGCCGCAGATATCTCGGGTCAAGCAGATCCGCCACCGAGAGCGATGAGCAAACAAGAACGGAGCGACACAACAAAATAAGCAAATCAAAAGGAGATGGCAAGATAAGCGGGCATTACCACATGGGTGATGGTAACGCTGACGCATTCTCACGTTAATGAACTCTGAATCGCGGTTGTGGGAAGCGGGCCGAGGAGGCGGGCCCTGCCGTGGCGACATGCACTCGAAGGTCGCGGACCTCGTTAGGCGTGGTCAAAGAAAATCTCGACGCCTCTAGCCAGATGCGCATGAGCACCTTCTTGTTGGTGTAAGATCGAGGTGGCCGACTAGAGGGGTTTTAAAAACTTCTTTGGCTAAAACCAATTTCTAATGCGGAAACTAAACAAATACTTTTTTGCACAATTAAAACCTAAATCAACTAGGTTCAACTAAATGCACCAACAATATGAGACTATATAAATGATAGCAATCATACATTATACAATTTAGCAATTTAAATACAAGTAATGTAAATTGCACAATGTAAAGCACAAGTAATCAAACCACAATGACACGGGCGATGTTTTCCTGTGGTGATCGGAGACTTGCCGGTCTCCCTAATCCACGCTGAGGGAAACCCAAACCAATTGGGCGGCTCCACCTAATTAAGCCTTCCTCCGAGGTAAGTCCAACCACTTGGACCGGTTCCAAATCGAACCAACACCTCGCTCAACTAGGGTTGCTCTTTCCTCCACTCCGGAGATGGCGAGCACCACACCACTCAAAACCGCCGGTCTTCTCATAATCTTCTTTGAGAAGCTCACATAAAGAACGACGCCACCACGCCGCCTAGGTGCTCAAGAAACACCAAGAGTAACAAGTCTTCAACGCCACTTGAACCAATCAATTGTGTAAGCTCAAATGGATACGAAATCCACTACCTAAGGCAACACATGCACTTAGGGTTTGCTCTCTAACCTCACTAAGTGCAACACATGCACAAAAGAGAATGAGAGGCTTGCTCTTTGCTCAATGAAATGTCTAGGGGCACCAGCAACTTCTCCTCACACGGTCAAGGTGGGTATTTATAGCCCACACACAAAAAACTAGCCGTAGGAGAAGTTATCTTTAAAAACAAAGCAGGGCTGACTAACCGCAGCAAGAGGTCGGTCGGCCCGCACCCCTTCCAACGGTCGAAAAATAGCCGTTGGACCAAGTCCGACTAACCGCAAGTCTAAGTCCCATTCAATCCGCTGCTAGGCCGTCATTCCATGAGAACACCCCCTCCAGCTGCTCTGAAAACCGTAAATAGCGCTCGAAAAAGTCCGATCGCTTATTTAATCATGAGTCCGGTTAGTCCGCCACACAACGCGTCGGCCACCCAGACGCCAAATTTTCCTAAAAGTCACTGAAATCCTTGACCGCACCTTAGGTCCGGATAAGTCCGTCGGTCGGCCCATACCGCCGGTCACCAAGACTGAGAAAAAACATCTTTTGCATTTCCTTTTCAATTCAAACTTGCAAAACATATTTGCAAACAATATGAAATGCAAACAAGACTTATAGGCAAGATTCTCAACAAGTTGCAAAACACATTTTCCAACTTTTAGAATCATACCACAAATTGCACTTCGCTTCAACTCAATTTGCAAAACACATTTGCGAAATTGACACGCGATGCAAACAAGAATTCAAGTGAGATTCTCAACAAGTTGCAAAACACATTTGTCAACTTATAGAATCATACTACAAGGAATAAGGTACATGGACTTACACCATTTGCAAAACACATTTGCAAACTTAAGTCACATGCTACAAGGGTTATCCATAAGCCACAACTATTTGCAAAACACATTCGCAAATATTGGCAACACGTTAAGATGAGCTAGAGCAAACACAATGAGCTATCAACACATGACTAACTCAAGCTACTAGTCAAGGACCCCTCTTAATAGTACGGTAACCTATACTAGCAATCCGGTCTTCCAACCAAACACCGAGACCAGGTAAAGACTAGGAACAAATCCTTAGCCCTAGCTAGTCATACCTTTGCCTTGCACAACCACTTGAAACTTGATGACGCACATCCTTGCTTCAACTTCCGGGTTCTTGACTTGACATGCATCAACTCATGATGCTTCACTTTGCTTGACTTCCATCAACACATGATGGGTCTACATTTGTCTTGACGATCAACTCATGATCATCTCCTCTTCATGAACATCATCGACACAATAACGATGATTTCTTCATCTTGAACTTGATGCGCATCCACACATGATGCATCCTTTACACCAAGCTCTTGACTTGATGACCATCAACACATGATGTCATTCCAAATCTGTCAACCTCATGGAACATAACCTATTTCATCCAACTCACGTAAAATGTTAGTTCCAACGATATGATTATCATTATTTACCACACCATACCATTAACTCATAATGGTTGGGACAAGATACCACAATCTTTCCCAAATTGGTAATTAATGATAATCACTTCAATTGCAAGTAATTGAATGTAGATTGGTATGAGTATATAGGCACTACGCAAGTTGTATATACTCAAAGGATATATGATATACAAGTCTCATATACACACATGAATATATTAACTACACAAGTTAAATATATTCGAGGATATGTGAGTGCACATGAACTACACAAGTTATGTTATACTCACATATAAGTATACTTAGACTACACAAGTCTTATATACTCATATGAATATATTAACTATACAAGTTAAGTATATTCATGAGGATATGTTCAAAGTAAAAATCCCAAATCTGTGGAAACAGAATATAGATCAATACTAATGAAACCTCAAAATATAGAATGAACTCCCTTATATGTGTGCATACATGAATGTGTAGTCAGAACATATGCACATATTTAGGTTAATTCTTTTGGTGAAGTTTAACCTATATTTTGGATCCAAGGAATGCAGCATGGTATAAGAATACAAAGTAGAATGCATACCTCTTTTGTTCTTTATACCCAAGCAAGACTAATCATAAGATATAACAATAAGAGAGTTAGTCTCATAAATGGATTTGTCATTAATCACATACATGCCTTCATGATTATCACCTTTATATCCAATTAAGACTAAACATTAAGTATATCAATAAACATGTTAGTCTCACAATTAGAGTTGTCATTAATCACCAAAACCCTATTAACACATAATGGCGGATCTAGATTCTTCAGCTGGTCACCCTCGCCGCCGCCGCTGCTGGGCCCGACGATCCGGGATACCTTGTTGGTCAGGCAAGGGCGAGGTGGCAGGGCGAGGTGGCAGGGCGAGGGCGAAAGAGATACGGGAAGGGGATCATAAGGCGGCGACCGCTGAAAGGATCGAGAGGGTGGCGCAAGCAAAACGACGTGGATGGCTCCTAGGGGTAGCAATTCTCTCGCTCGCACCCGTCCGAGCTAAACCATGCGATTTACGATCCGAAGCCGAATTTGATGTAAACAGAGCTATACATACAATTTGAAACTACGAGGTGCTTTATGCAAGCAAAACAACATGGATAGCTCCTGGGGGCAGCAATCCTCTCGTGCATAGATCTAAGAAAGATGGGTCAATTGACCCCACAGTTTTTATGTAAAACCATTCGATATAAGTGAAAATTCATGTAAAATTTTAATTAACAATGAAAATTTTATAAGAATTGACCCCACAAGGTTGCAATCCTGACTCCGCAACTGTCTAAGGGCATGTATAATAGTATATCAACCGTTGTTTATAATACCTCTTTGTGTCATTTATGGAGAACGCTAAAGACAGCTCCTACAATAAGTTGTCATTCTACGTATCTCTATAGACAGTTCCTCCATGTATAATATGTCAGATTTCTCATATTACAGTTGACTACTATATGAGAGACGGTCCAATTCTCTATGCTCTTCTTCTCTCATCCACATCCTCTCATGTCCTACATTGCAAGACTTATAAACAGATAGTGCCACAATTGTATATACCCTAATCATGCGGTTAAATCAAATCAGACCAGACTAAACCGCATAAAATCGGCGGGTTAGTACTTAGCAGCCAGATGATTCCAAAAGGAGTAAAGAGGCGCTTGCGGCATGATCACGGACGCCTTCGAGCATAAAGCAAAAATAATTGTAAAGCACAAATGCGGCGGCAAACACACAAACAAGTATCGCTTCCGATTCAGTGGTTTCGATAGTAGTGTTCTGCCGCAGCGAAGCGCTAACGTCTTCGCCGATTCTCGACGCTCTAGGAGCGAAGGAGGTTTGCGAGGAGGAAGTGCGAGTTTTTTCGCTTGCCGCGGCTGGGGCGAGGATAGATGGCGGAGAAAAGCGGGCGGCGACGCCGAGTTCACACCGACGGATCGTGGCGGCCCGCGCTTTCGATCGTGCTCATCTCGCCGCCGTGAAGGTGCCTCCATTACCTCGGCAAGGTAAGCGTATGAAATATCCTGTTTCATTACTTTGAGCCGCTTCATGTGATCGCTCTTTCCTCTCCCGAACTGTGTTGATCGAATACTTTCATGGCCGTGGTGTTGTTCTTTGATTGCAGGGCGACGCCAAGAAGAAGAATCGAAGCCGCCTACGAGGCGCCCTCAAGGTCAAAGAAGGTACCAACTTTTCCATTCCTCTCTCTCTCTCTCTCTCTCTCTCTCTCTCTTGTAGCCTCAAATAATGGCCGGATCATGGTGTGTGATTGCCAAGAAATGGAGGAATCTGCGACTTTTCCGAAGTTCGAATCAAGAGGGTGCGAATAATGCTCTCTCGATTCTACAGAGCGTCGCCTTTCCTTAAGCCGGGTAATTGGGTGTCGCGTCTGAAATGTCTCGGTGAAATGACTCTAGTGTAAACAAAGACTTCTTTCAATTCTCTTGATTGGTTCATCGCTAAAAGGAAGGAAGAACGGTTCGCAATTCCGTAATGACTCGGTGGACTTGACGCCAAAAATGCACCATTTTCTTCCTCGCATTTTCTCGTGAAAATAAAATTGTAGAATCATCGATGGCAATTAGAAGGTGAATGATTGTAGAAAAATTTTCATATCCAAGCAATCAACAGCTTGGTAGCTACTAGCGATAAATCACCAAACACCTCCAAAGAGCCTTTATGGATTAACTCAACGCGCAAGACGGGCATTGGCGCTTGTTACCATGCGCCCGGCAGGCATGCGTGGCGGCGTGAGGGTGTTGGCGACGGTGACCGCAGGCGCCAACGCCACGGGAGTCGACGACGATTTAGCGCCGGGTGATCAGATGTGCGGCGGTTTTTGTAAATCCGATATTGGCGTGGTTAGATTTACAAATACGGGAACGTAAACAGTTAGATTAGCCAAAAATTCAAAACAAGCCATGGGTCAAGAAAGAAAACATGTGATTACCTGATCAATCACATGTCACGCCTGGTCGCTGAAACTCATGCCTTCACGTAATAGCCAAAAACCCTAATCACCAAAAGCTCACGTCGGTACGGTTTGCCGCCCTAACACCGGAGATAACGCCAAGTATGCCAACAACAAAAAACACGCCCTATTCTCGTTTCGCCGAGAGTACTTATACCAACCCTAATGCTTTTCAACGTTGGCACCTAAACCCCATATACGGCTTAATAGTCCTATGGCCCAATACGTGAGCTTTTACACTAGATTACAAAATCAATTTTGGACAGTAGCGGAGTTGGGCCTCAAGCCTCTGGGGGCAATGGCCCGAGGCCCCGCTCAAATTCTCATGTGAAATATTGGAAGAAAACAAAAAATTTCTATGTAAATGAGACAACAAGTTGGGCCATGGCTGGGCCGGCCAGAGGCCTGGCCATGGGCTGGCTATGCCCCTGATTTTGGACATCCCAAAATTGTCACATGCCGTAGCCTCCGGACCACACCTCCGTAGCTCTAACACGCATCATCCATCTTTGATCTCCACGCCCACAACTAGAGCTCGATTGTCTCTTTCAAAGATCCTCGACCCTCTAGACCATGACTTCAAGACCAAGCCATCTCCGGTCACCATCAGAGACCACGATCGCCTCCCGAGTTACCTCGCACATGCAAAGACCAAAACAACATATTTTTCCAACACAAGTTCTTCCCAACTTGACCGACATAAGCCCACACATCACGCCACACATCACAAATAACATGAGTAAATAACATTGTTTATTATTCATCAACTAAAATATACTAGACCTAGCCACATGGTCTAACAAAAATGTTTTGTGCAAAAGTTAAAAGTGTGCATCTTTGTCTTCTCTTTTTGTCCTTGTATAGCCTGGTTTGCGAAATATGCATCTTCGGCAGTGGCAGAGTTAGAAAATTTGTGTTGGGGGTGCTTCATTGATACAAGATGAGGTAAAATGACAGTTGTTAAGTGATAATCGAGCAAACCATGTATTATCAGTACTTAATGTTTCTATATAACTAGCGGAATTTCTTGCGCAATTGCACGCTAGATATTAAAACATATTGTATTTGCTATATAATGTAATAGTTATAATATCTATATATGATTAATTTGCACCATTATAATCTAGTCCCACCAAAATAAGCAAAGGTAGATATTCTCTTTTCTCTCGATTAATGAGAGAATTTCTAGGAATTTTACTTTTTTCTGATTTAAGGATTATTGTGGGATTTTCTAGACTTCCAAAGCGAAGGAGATACTTGAAATATCACTGGTTGTTTGTAGAGATATAGATTAGTTGAGCTTTCTTTCCAATTAATTGGATACTTTACACAATTAGTTGAGAAAACAACTTATTTTATGGAGTGACAACGATAACAAATACTAATATTGATAAAAATTAATTAATTATTAAACAATATATAGCTATTCTATAAATTTTTATTAGTATGCCACATGGCTCACCACGATAGTTCACGTAACCTACCACCTGACAAACATTTATGGTTTTCAAGTACATATATGCTTATTAGGCTAGTATTGATACAACCTATTTACGTCACATATGGCTTTAAAATTTGTAAGTAAAATGTCTCGTATAAGATACCCAATATTAGTTTGAATCATTGTACTCATTGTGATGGTTGCAACGACGCAAACAGATAGAGAATTGGACACTTGATTTTTGAGTTAGAAACTAAAGAAGTTCCTACGAGTTAAATAAAATAAAGTACTTTTGTTGGACCAAACGATTTACTCAGAGTACGGTGAATAGGAGCACTATCTATTTTTCGCTTGGATCGAATTCAATAGAATCTTGACTCCAATAGCTATGAGAGCTATGAAGATCAATATATAAGCGTAGCGGAAGACTAGAACTGAATTCAATTCAAACCCCAAGAGAAACAACCAAACACACAAAAGTCTCCAAAATCGGTACTACCACCATGTAACGAGCGGTACTACTGCAAATCGGTACTACCTCCATGTACAGAGCGGTACTACCGCGCTGCGGTACTACCACAGGCAAAGGAGCGGTACTACCAATCGTCCTGGAAATCAGCCCGAGAACGAAATCCAAAATTGGTATAACTTTTGATCCCCAACTCCAAACTTCACAAAATTTGAAACATAACCTCTCTAGGATGTTAGGAACCTATTCCAACAAAGGATCGTGAAGATCATGGCCAAAGTTCCAACCTTTTTCGTTTGAGAGAAGGTCACCAAGGCGGTATTTAGGTAAAATTACAAAATACCCTTCTCGATCTTTTCAAAGACCGAGTCCAATCTTCATGAAGCACTTCCATGCTTCGCCACGCGTGTAGGTTGATCAACGGCCTCATCATGTTGGCAAGTCTTTCCCATCCGCTCCCCACCGAAACCACCATGGCACTTGCAATCCCAGACCCGCCGCTGATCCAACTCGTTGTAATCGAATCGCCTGCTCGGTCACCCTTGTCCAATTTATGCCATGCTTGACTCCATTCACCCAAGATCCTCGATCGTTTCGGACCTCGGCTCTCCAAGCCTAGTCCCGATCATCTCGCCATGAGTTGTCGTTGACCTCCAAGCAACTTTGCACAATAATAGACAAAGAAATCGATTAAGAACAACTTCTTTGCAACTTTACCCACGTTAGTCAAAACATGCATCATGCAACACATATGCACTGAAAGCCATGAACTTGACCTAACGAAACAATCATCGCCACCAATTGGCCGATGAACAGTTGAGCAGGCGAGATCCGCCATTGGCGGTCGGACCGCTTCTATGATCTGACCGCCCCAAAACGCCTGGCTCGACCGCACCGCCGACAATAATAAACTTCACTAAAAGCGCTAATTGATAAACCTTTAACGACATTGCCAGTTGTAACATCATCCTAAAATCGTGAGCATATCCCCATGATATCCACAACTTTTGTACCCCTTCACAGTGCCACCAATGTCACATAGGTAGAGAAAAAAAGGTGTTAGACTGTCTACAAAATCTCAACGGAGGACATGGAATACAATTCACAACTAATTTATTCAAGTAACATCAAATTGCAACGAAGTCCAAATTCAATAGAACCTTTAGATAACAAGGGTACATACATAATTTTCAAAATATTTGGGGGTGCCCATGCATCTACGGCACCTAAGTGGGCTCGCCTCGATCTTCTAGGTGACAAGACAAGGGTATATTGGCAACTTCATGAAAACCTACTGTTTATCACGCAAAAGGAATTCCTTCTCCCTCTTGATCATACTGTCCTTCTATGTTTGGGATATACTATTGTACAATCCCTAATAAATAATATAGTTCGCGTAACCTACCACCTGACAAACATTTATGGTTTTCAGTACATATATGCTTATTAGGCTAGTATTGATGCAACCTATTTACATCACATATGGCTTTAAAATTTGTAAGTAAAATGTCTCGTATAAGATACCCAATATTAGTTTGAATCATTGTACTCATTGTGATGGTTGCAACGGCGTAAACAGATAGAGAATTGGACACTTGATTTTTGAGTTAGAAACTAAAGAAGTTCCTACGAGTTAAATAAAATAAAGTACTTTTGTACCCCTTCACAGTGCCACCACTGTCACATAGGTAGAGAAAAAAAGGTGTTAGACTGTTTACAAAATCTCAACGGAGGACATGGAATACAATTCACAACTAATTTATTCAAGTAACATCAAATTGCAACAAAGTCCAAATTCAATAGAACCTTTAGATAACAAGGGTACATACATAATTTTCAAAATATTTGGGGGTACCCATGCATACTGGGCACCCTAGCCGGCTCCGCCCCTGATCTTCTAGGTGACAAGACAAAGGTATATTGGCAACTTCATGAAAACCTATTGTTTATCATGCAAAAGGAATTCCTTCTCCCTCTTGATCATACTGTCCTTCTAAGTTTGGGATATACTATGGTACAATCCTAATAAATAGTAAGGGAGTACATCCGAACTGCTTTTTGGTGTGTGTAATCTGAGTTGATGCTTCGGGGTTTATCTCCTCACTCTTCGATGGTGTTCGAGGATGATTGAGAGGACTGCATTCTCCCGCCGGTTGGAATGACCACATCTTTGCCATGCCGAGGTGATGATCGTCTGGCAGGTGGCATCCACAAAGGAGCATTTTATTGCCGCCAGATCATTGCTCGAATCGGGGCGGTAATTGCTCGATGAGTCGTGACGAAGTCAAGAACCGCTGCGGAAGAAGGTGATTGGATCATTGTTCATATTAACTTCTTTTCATTTTGTGCAAGCTGTGTGTGTTTTGTGTTTTAGATGAAAGTTAGTTAGGTACCATCGTGATTTGTGAACATCACGAGACACTTAGGCCTGTTTGAGTACAGACTCAGGATTCTTATTTTTCGATTCGCTCTCGATTCTCCAAGAATCCTCCTCCGAGAATCTGAGCTATCGAGGAAAGTGTTTGGGTGGTAGGTTGACTCAGATTCAAGAATGAGAGGATTGTATGCAAAATGTCTATACTACCCATGGTTTTGGCACATGTATATTGTTTTGTACATATTACTAGCTTATTTATGTGGTTCATTTGTATGTTGTTATTTTGGACATTATTTCTTTTTTAAAAACTTTTTTGGCCAAAAGTATTTAAAATTTTGGACATAAACTCGGCAAATGCCCATATTGTCATTCATCATGAATGTGAACTCGGTTATCCACTCGGCCAAACATTTTCAATCCACCATGAAAACACATAAACAATAAACATAAGCATGGTACAAAGAACACATTCTCAACAACGAGTGCTCAATTTGTAATTGTTTCATTACATTAGATGCAAACTGAGGATGAGTATATGAATAACGAATTTTCTGATGAGCTTCCATTACACGAGTACATTAAGCACAATAATTCACAATGCAACAGCGGATCAAATCATCATCAAGAACATGGGATCAATGTTACAACCATCTCATTTCTAGCTACATAAAAACTCATCTCTCGATAATTAACATCAATGTTCAACCCAACCTCATGTCTCCACCTCGAAAGAAGTTGGAGAGATGCATAGCCATTCCTTTGCTGAGATATCAACTCATGTAAATCCAAAGCCAACCTCAAGTTCTTGAGTTGAATTATTAGCTTGTCCAGCCTATGATCCCTTGTTCTACCCTCCAGACGAGTTCGTGTTGAATCTACTGGCTTTTTCCACCCCCTTTGTATACTACGATTGAAAGGGCCATACTGAAACGCTTCATCCATGTGCAATCGCAGGGAAAATGCATGTAGATTTCTTCGACCAAACACCTTAGATGGTATCCACTTGTATATTAGAAATTGAACCCATACTTAGAGCATATAACACTCCATTGAGAAGCAAAAATAAATCTGTAGAGCAATGCCAACTAGTTTAGGCTGCGAGGAAAGGAATTCACATCATCGTTAGTTTGCAGCATCGAAAAAGTGAAGCCATGATTAGAAAACCATTAGTTTCATTATCAAAACACGTATATTCAATTTCAAACAATTCACGTATCATGATCAAAGGTAAGGCGATCCAAGGTAGGCACACCTACAGTAGGGTGGTAATAGATAGACAGGGCAGCAGAAAGCAAGAAGATCTAGCCAACGCAAGCCGCACCACCGTCAGATCTAGCGGTCCCCCTTGCCGTGGCCACTGCTAGATCGAGGGGAGGCGTCGCTGGTCCTTGGTGTCCGTCGATGGGTGGTGCATGCCGTCATCGGGGAGGTTGAGGAAGCTGCACCGCCAGGGAGGTCGAGGAAGCCGCTCGCCACTAGGACCCCTCACTGCCAGATCCGAGCACCCGCCACCGCTCTGTCATCGCCACGGTCTAAGGTTGAGGAAGACAAGCCGTCGCCACCAGTGATGAGAGGGAGAGAGACGGCGCCGCGACGAATCGGCCGGTGGCCGCACCAGTGTTAATGAGAGAGAGAGAGAGACATGGGGATGAGAGGAAGGGGATGAGAACGGGAGGGAGAGGGCGAGGGGGTAAGTGAATGGCAATTGCGGGTAATTATCAGCAACTTTAAGGGGTATTTTCACTTCTGCAAGGCTGGATTCCCACGAGAATCTACGGAAATGCTGCTTCTCCTTCCTAGCTCATTTTCGAGACAGCTCATCACGAGAAGTAGAATCACAAGATTTGGGAAGCTGAGTATTTGGTACAGCTCCACCAGATCCGAACGAGAAGTTAGGAGTAGGAGCTGTACCAAACAGGGCCTTAATGCTTGGTAGGACTTCCATAGCTACTGTATCACAAGTTGGACAGTTAGTTAGACCACGCCCTTTCTTTAATTCTTCAGCGATGTTTTTTCAATCTTAGGATGCGATGAAGCCATGTTCTTGTGTCTTTCTTGTACACTTACCCGACCGCAAAATGGGAATATTAGAATTGTTGGAGTCTACCATGTGGAAAGAGTGAGCATAGTGTTATGAATATTGTGTATGTATTCACTGAGGCTGAATGGGCAATATATATAGGGAGTACACAGGGGAATATGTCATACACATATAAGGAAATACAAAAGAATTCTAACACCCCCCCCCCTCAAACTCATGGTGGATCACACACACTGAGTTTGGAGAGAAAATACAAATGTTGTATCATAGTCTGTGGCTTCGTGAAGAAGTCAGCAATCTGTAACTCTGAGGGCACAAATTGTAAAGTAAGTACTCCCTCTTGCACCTGTAAGCGAGTGTATGAAGCATCCACACCGATATGCTTGATGAGCTCATGCTTCACTGGGTCACGGCAATCTTGATAGCACATATCTTTGTCGGAATAAGAGAGGTAAATGGAATTCATCA